>PVIJ01009736.1:0-64870 GCA_004024925.1 Scalopus aquaticus
ATAGTGGTTTTGATTTGCATTTCCTTGATTATAAGTGATGTTGAGCATTTTTTCATGTATCTGTTGGCCATTTGCTTTTCTTCTTTGGAGAAGTGCCTTTTGAGCTCTTCTGCCCATTTTTTGACTGGGTTGTTGGCTTTGTTTTTGTTGAGTTGTGTGAGTTCCTTGTAAATTTTTGTTATCAGTTCTTTATCAGATGCATTGTGTGCAAAAATCTTTTCCCAGTTGGTAGGGTGTCTGTTAGTTTTGGTTAATGTCTCTTTTGCTGTACAGAAGCTTTTTATTTTGATGTAATCCCAGAGTTTTTAAACTTACAAAAGATGTATCAATATGTAGACTATTTACTAAACATGAAATAAATACAAAAATAATCTTGATAAAAATTTTGTTTTCAGTGTTAGCACTTTAAATCAGAAATATGGCAAATCATTCCATGTATTCAATGCTTCCTGTGTCTATTAATAAAATTTTACACTTGTGTTTTTCTATAGACTCTGTATATGTTTTGTTAAGCTTCTTTCCAGGTATATACTTTTTACATTTCCTATTAAGAATTTGGTATTAGTTTTATGATAATTTCCAACACAATTTTTAAAATGTATGAAATTTTTTTTGTGTATTTATTTTATAAATGATTCAATTACAAAACTAGTTAGTATTAATTTGAACATCTTTTATTTATTCTCTTGAGTTTTCTAACTAGGAAATTAGAGGTAAGAAGTTGTATCACAGGCAAATAATTCCCTCTACCAGTATTTATCTTTCATTCCTTTTCCTTGTTTTTTACAGAGGTTAGAATTTCTTCTGGTGTCATTTTCTTTCGTGTTCTTCATTCAAAGATACTTAAGCATTATAATGACCAGTTTATTGTTTATATAATTATCCTTATTTTCAGCACAGCTGATTATTAAGAATTACAGAAATACAGGAAATATAATGAAGACCATAGATAAATTCATTTAAATCCCAATAAAAATACTTGGTAATCTAAATGATTCTAAAATTTATGCAAGAAGGAGAATTCTTAAAAATAGCCAAAAAACACTTTTATAAAAGGCAAACAGTGAGAAGGAATTTAACAAACCTGATAATAAATGTTATTAACAAAATGAAATAAAAAATATAATTGCATAGTTATGATAGGATGTTCATTCATTCAGTATGGATTAACTGTACAGTTGTTAGAAGTAACAATAAAATACAGAACACAAGTTAAACTTGTATTTCAGATTCAAAAAATGAATTAGTTTAGCATAATTATATCCCATGCATTATTTGAAACACATTTATATGAAACAAATTATTCTTTGTTTATATGAAATGGAAATTTAACTAAAAATCTGTATATATAATAGCATACATCATTATGCATAATGTACTATATTTCATACATATATAACATCTATTACATGTATACATTATATATATTTACATATATGCATACCCTGTGTACTATCGGATACAGCATTGGAGAAGCAGAAACAATCTCTGCCCTCATAGAATTCTCAGAAATAGCAACAACACATCAATGATATATAGTTCAAAAATATAACTTTTTTTTAAAGATTTATTTATTTATGCATACAAGGTCTGGGGTGTAGGCCAGAGGTTTGTGTGGGGGTGGTGAGAGGATTCACCAGAGACAGAGTGGGGAGCAGAACAGGCAGATCTACTGAAATACACTGCTGAGGGAAGCAGCGGGGGAAACAGGAGAAGTCTGCAGGGGAATATCCCTGGCTGAGGATCGAATTCTTGCTGAAGTGACTGCCCATTGCTTCATGGGCTGAGATTAAACCCTTACACCACCAGGGAGGCCCTGTCTGGGTGTTTTTGAGTATTTCATGTATAGTACTGTATTTCAAGTTAGTGGAAGAACAAAGAAGTTATTTTTAAAATGTCAATGGTATCATCTGCTCTCCATTGGAGAGAGAACTAATAAAGAAAATTAATAAAGGTAGATTGCTAACATATCACACATAAAATTTATATTCTGACAACTGGAAAAGAAAATAAAAGTTGAAGAAAATATAAGAATATATTCATTTTTTAGGATGTGCATGATGCTTCCAAACAAGATGCAGATCTGAAAATATACAAAGGGAAATTTTGGACAATATTACATTAATTACAATTTCTTTCAAAAGGTCTACAAAGACAAGAAACAGGGTGGTGGAAAAATTTATAGCATATATAAAAATAAAATATTAAGCAGTTATAATTTATGAAAAATCCCTACAAATTAAGAAAAGTTAAAAAATGAACTAAGAATGAGAAATTATACAAGTAGAAATGTTAAGCCTATTAATGAAGAAAACGCAAATCAGCAATGACAAGTTGCCAGTTGTCAATTCTCATGTTGATAAGAACAAAGATAAAATAGATAATTTTGACAAAAATGTGGGGAAATGATCACTGAAATTTGGAGAGCATAGTGATGTGGCATAATTTGGGAGGAGAAAGCTTTGGCATTATTTAGCGTTATTTATTTTGACATTTTTAACACTATTTTGTTGCATTTACTCTTTGATTCTGAAATTTCACTTTTAGGAATCTTACCTCCCCAAATATTTTCTTGTGAAGAAATGTATATTTCAATGATTATAGTAGCTTCATTGTTTATAACAAGAAATAGAGGCAACCTAAATACCCACTGTAATAGGCTGAACAGCAGTCCCTAAAGTCATCAGATTCTTAATGTATGGAACCGGTTACTATTACCTTCCATGACAAATGGAAGACTATAATTTAGATATTAATTCAGCTTATAAATTTAACTTACAATTTATAAATTAAGATGTAATTTAAGTTAAGGCTATTTAAATAGGGAGGTTTAGCTTGTATTATTCAGTAGACCAAAGCGCAATCATAAGTGCTCTTACAAGAAGGGGCCAGAGGAATACTGACACACCTAGAGGGGAAGTCAATGCAAAGAAGGAAGGAAGACTTGAAGATGCTGTCCTTGGAAATTAGAGGGGTGCAGCCACAGGTTAAGTTATGCCAGCAACCATCAAAATCCAAGTACTGGGTTCACCTCTAGCCCCTCTGCAGGGAGGGTAGACTTGCAACCCCTTAATTTCAGCCCAGTGATACTAATTTCAGATTTTAGTCTCCAGAACTGTGAAAGTACACATTTCTGTTATTTTAAGCCATTTGAGCCATTCCTGCTGTGCTAATTTGTTGCAATAGCCACAGGAAACTTATACGCCCACCAAAATGGGAACGGTTATATAAATTGTTATATCCAATGTAGGAATTTAATCATTCCAAAAAAAAAGGTGTGTTTATGTATTTACATGGAAAGTGTTCTAAGATAAAACTTGCAGTTGCATAACAGTATAACTTCATGGATCTGAAAATAAAAAGTAAACCTATATGTGTATAATATAAATATGTAAATAGGTACATATTTTCCCTGATATCCAAAACTAAAGTGTTCCAGTTAAAACATTTGTGAACCAAAGGGGCATAAAGCAAGAAAACAGCTACCATTTATTTACATAGAAAAGGAAAATTTTGAGCATTTCCAGACCCCCTAAACAACCAGATCATACCAAACAACACAAAAACCCCAAAGTAACATTAACATATAGTAGAGGTAGGAAATACATGTCCTGTATAACGAAGTTCTCTGGAGGAATTTGGTATGCCACGCTTGCTCCCCCGATGAGGGTGTGGTACAGAACTAACACTGATTTGTTAATTTTTGTCATAAAAGCAAAAGTCCTCTTCAGATTCCTTTTGGTTAGCAAAAAACAGGTATTATACAGGCCATTTGTAAAAGTGAAGGTGAAAAACATCACTTTTGCCTGGATGTTATTTTTAAATGTAAATGTCCTATCTGCTATAGGAAAGGTATAGGTTGGAGTGAGAAGGAGGTGGGATTTTCACAGTATTACGTTGCTTGTTTTTGCAAAATACATATATTTTTATATTATTTGCATAACATTTTAAAAGGTAAAAATGTGGTAGAAGTCCCCCCAAAGTACCTTTTTACAAATTCCAAATAGCCAGTCCCTTTGAATGTTTATTGAATACTCATCTCCTTCACTAGACTTAAAGTTGCTTGAGAGTAAGCATTCACCTTGTCTTGTTCACTTTTGTTTCCAGCACCCACTGCACCTCTGTCACATATTAATACTCTCAAAAACTATGTGTGAGATGACTGATGGTTATCACATCTATCAGCAGCAGGCAAAGGTGGGCACACCAAAGCACTGACAGCAAAGGCAGGCAGAACCTTCCAAAATGACAGCATAGACCTTCATTTCTCCAGACCTTCACTTCCAAATAGATGACAGTAGCAGCAGCTTAAGTAGGAAGTTACACCCAAATGTCCCACCACTGTTTTCATCAGATAACTAGCTCACTGTCAGAAGTTTGGAATATTCTGAGGGGATCCCAGCTGGTGCTGCTCTAATTGCCATGCCAAGGACAGAGTCGTATCATTTAGAAGCAATAAAGCGAATCAGTGCTTGCGGAAGAGGGAAATCCAGAATGCCATTTGTGGGAACAAATATGGCTCCTTCGCTGCCGAAGTTTTCAGGGCAGATGACAATGTCTTTGCCATTCATTCACCCTTGAGGAGAAGGGCTTGCTTGACTGAGGATGGGAAGGGATTGAGTCAGTTGACTGCCTTGAGTGGTTAGGGTTCCCTCCTCCCTGTGGCTGGCATGGCTATGGTCTGTAGAGATGAGTGCATGAAGGCTCTGGCACATAATGAAATTAAGGAAAAATTAGCCTGAAAAAAAAAATGTACTTAGCACTCAAATGTCTAGTGATATTTATAGAAGTTTTGGGTTAAATTTCACTTTACTGGCTTTGTCCTTTATACTGACAAGCTGGTTAAGATGATCTTGTTTTAAGTAATCTTTTGTGTTTAGATATTTCTTGGGCAACTTTTATTACATTTTAAAAATAGACTAGCCTATACCTTTACTTATGTTGGCTATGGTATTTTGAACTTGATTTCTGAGGCTGCTGACAGCTTTTGAAAGATTTAACAACTGACAGCAAGAAAAAACTCCCATATAAACATTCTATGAAATTTTTCTCCTTAAAAATAGTGTATCATTTACCAGCTAATATATATTGCAGTAAAAATATGGTTATACAATAACTTTTCATTAATATGATAAATCATAACTAATCTTTTCTATTGAATGTAAGAAGCAATTTATTGAAATGAAGACATCTTCTTCCCCATAACACATCTCTGTAGTCATTGGTTTGAAAAGATTTTTTTATTATTATTCAAAACAGCCATTTTGATTTGCACAGGAGATAACAGTTGTTCATGCCATTTTTATTTTTGCATAAACAGATTTCCGTTTTGGAGAAGGTTAATACAGTAGGAATTTGTTTTTACTTTTGGATATACTGTGATACTAGAGCACTTTGTTTGGTATGGAACCACAAATTTATCCTTTATGCCTTTACGATCTTGTCAGTGCCACATGTCTCCCTTAGTTTTTCTAATCTAAAATAATCCCAGTGAAATCCTTTGATTGTCTGTTTGGACCTGCTCCATTCCTAAAGCAGGAATGTAATGGGCTCTATGGCACTTACTTGGGAGTAATTTATCCAGCAGAGTGACTATAGATACTTGTTTTAATAAGAATATGCTTTATGGTAAGTGGGGACTGCTATTTAATTAGCCAAAGGGAAAGTAGTTCATGATACAATCTGTTCCAATCATCTTGGACATTAAACAAAAAGTCAGGCTAAGTTATTTATGTACATGCACTTTATTTGTAGTTGCTTTGAGCAAACCTCTTCTGTGAAACTTTATAGCATTTTCTGAGTGAGCTGAATTGTAGGGGGGAGGAATCAGGGGAGAAAAGGACATGAGAGCATCCTATAAAATTTCTGAAGAAAGAAACAGAAGGTTTACTTATTGCTATAAAGGTTGTGAATATAGGCATACCAAATGGAAAACAGGCAGAGAACTATGATTTATCCTCTGCCATTTGGTAGCTTGCATCTTTAGTGCATAGTTGGTGGAAGAATGTCACAGGATGTTAGTACGTCATTATGGTCCTGTTATGTGTGAGTGAGTGAGTGTGTGTGTGTGTGTGTGTGTGTGTGTGTGCATGCGCGCGTGCTTTCCTTAGATTTCCATTACTTTCAACAGGAACATAAATTCTGAGAATTTGTAAATATGATCTTTTTTATTACAAAATAAGTCAAGAAATTTAAGAAGTTAACGAAGATCCAATCATTTAAATTCTTAGAGCAAAATTAAGCACATGGACATATTTTAAGAAAACTTCTCTTCCTAATAAACTATCATGATGATATAATAGATGTAAGTAGTATTCATTTCTAATAGACCAAATTTTGATTTTAGTAAGCAATTCACTATTCAATATGCAGAAGCATGTGCTTATGTCTAGATGGGGAAAAGGAAGCACAATGTGAGATTCTATGCCCAAGCTATCACCAAACTAAGTTGGCACATAGTTTCCTTTTTTCTCTCCCTCTAGGTAAAACTACTCAGAGTCACCTCATTGTGTGCCAACACAAAGAACTCAAGAGCTAGAATCTCAGGTCAAATGTGACTCCAGCACATTTTCTCTCATGGCCTTGGGAAACATTGCTTAAACTCAAAGAGCTTACTTCCCTCTGTGCTCTCTCCACTTTGAAGCACTGCACGAAGATCACATGAACTAATATTTGTGAGTGCCTTTTGTAAGTGAATGTCTAGTGCAAGCTAGCCCTTGCTTGTAAAACCCTGCCAGTATATGGTTTGGATTATAATCGTGTTCGCACATCCTTGCACGGGACCTTCTCCCAGGTTGAGGATTCCTCAGTGTGACGTGGATGAACTGGTCTTCTCTGCTCTCTGACAGTGGGTAGCTCTTTGCTCCTGTCTCCCTTCCTCTATTATTTTATCTATAATGTATCTCTTGCTCTTTTCAAAATGACTCTAGAGATTACAGCTCAAAATAAAGAGCCTAAGTCACACAGTTTGTCATTGCTGTCGACAAAACAAGGAAAGCACCTCCCTCGAAAGGCAACTTCCTCTCTGCAGTGGTGCATGAATGTGGTGCCTGGACTAAAGTCACAAGGAGAATGACTACTGTGGGCAACAGATCCTGATGGCTACCCAGTAAGTCAAAGCCAAGGGTACCCCTCCACTCAGCATTGGAGAATTTTCCTTTTACGCCATCAGCATGTTTTCACCCTCTCCATTCTGTTTCCCTGGGGATATCTTTTCAGCTGCCCAAACAAAAGCCCCAAGGATGGCTGCACAGTAAGTCAGATCCTAGACAGCTTGTGGAGGTACAGGAAGGTTTGGAGTTGTCAGTGGTTTAACAATTGACTGCTGCACAGTCCAAGTCATCAAGAAACACAGGCCGTGCAGTCTCCCTATGAAATAAGAGACCAATTGAGCCTATGTACAGTACTTTTAACGTAAGAAGACAGAAAAGAAAATACTACAGCTCGAACTTTCTTTCAACTCTGTGGTCTCACACATCCCTCAGTGACTTGGAAACTTTTCTGACATGAGACAATGTGCAGAGGGAGCTGTTCACTCCCTTTCCCCCTCCCAGAGATGTGTAAACAGCTGGTGCATGCATTCCCTTGACTGGAGGGAAATAGATGCATGGCTGATGTTAAACAAATATATGCTTATACCAGGAACTCAGAAAACAGATCATACACAACATATGGGGCCAGCGTAGTGCACCATCATGTCATGTGCTACATGTCAAAGGCCGTGGTGTCAGAGTCAATACTTTTTAAATACATATTTGTTTCTTCTTTGGAATTCCGTGCCTGTTTGCTACTACAGTTTTCCAAGCAGAGCATTTTACAATTGTGAAAATTGTCGAGCACCATAAAGATGTTGTTCTTCAATTTTGATATTGTAATTCTCAAAGTTGATTCATCTATAAGAGTCATGTTACTTTAATCTTATCTTGTGAAATCATTAAGATATCATTCTTCTTTCAATACAGGTTTGCAACACATTGGCCCAAATAAAAGCTCTGGATGGGGGTAAACATGAGTGTGAGCCCTACTTCTTTTAACTATAATTTTTTCCTTAGCAGGCTGTTGTCCTGAGATCTTGGCTATATAATAGCAAGTTCGGACGCACAGCTAAACCCTGAATGCAGACATCTTATTTATAAGGTAACACTTATGAAATGAGCCCGAGTAGCACTGATTTAAGTGATAGTACAGTGATTAAACACGCAGTCCCTGTCCTTCAGGATGGTGTTACCCTTGCTGGCATGGAGACTGAATTAGCCAGGGTCATCTTCATCTCCTTACACAGCAGTGACCCAATCAATCTGTTAGCAAAATGGAATGAGAAGTTGAAAGCAAAGCTGAAAATTAAGCAAACATAGAACATACTAAGAATGAATTTGGGAAGAATTTTTTTTTTTATCATTAACTTTGTAATGCTAGAACTTCTAGAACTCTCAGAGTTGAAGACCAGCCAAGTAGATTTTACCTCCAAATAATAGTTTGTGCTTATATTTACCATTATGACTTTTTTTTCACATTGTATACTGACTTTTGGCTCTCTCACCAGACTGCAAGTTCCTTGTGGCATATCATAGGTTTTATTTCCTTTTTTAAAGCCCCAGCACCTTTTCCAACAAAATTGATGCACAATGATTTTTCCATAATTGTATAAATAATGAATGAATGAATGAATGAACATAGGTCAGTCAGGAATATAACCTTGGTGCACTAAATCTCTGTTGTTCTTCTAATTTACCAGGGTGAATTTATACCTCAGATGATAATCATTCCTGTGTAAGTAAACTTCCAGAAAAGTTGTGTTACAATTACACTCAAAATAGAGTTCATTCTGAAATTGTTGCAATAAATGATTATCTTATATGAAACTGACTTAAGGATTATTAATGCCCTGTGCCAGCTGGTGAGTTTCTAGTCTTCCAGTGTGCGTTTTTTTTTTTATAGATTTTCAAGTATTGTTTTTTAAAGGAAAAGGGAGAAGTATAATTTATGAGAATCAAAAATACTAATGATTCTATTTGTATGATTGTTCATAAATATAACTCAATTCTTCAGTTCTATGCTAAAAGCTCAGGGTATATATTGTATACTCCATTCTATTTGAGTTGGTGAAAAAAAATTGCTATGTCTTATTGTTGGAAAGCAACAAAAATAAGTCATTAACTGCCTTGAGAAGCTGTTAAACACAATCTTTAAAATCTTTAGTTTTTTTAAAAGCACCTTTGCATCAATTACTTTCTTCTTCTCACAGCAACAATGAAGGCAGACAACACAAATAGTGTTGTCTCTCTTTTGCTGAGGAAAACTTATTTGTATAAGACACTACCTTTATATGAAGTATAGAAGTTCCTGGATCTACAGAACTGAACATCTTCTAGTAACTGAGAGCCTAGTGGAAGCAGTATTACACTTAGATCTGGGTACTCAGGACCCTTATACTAGACACTGAGCTTTAGAGGACCTAGCTGTCTTCCTCTGACTGTTAGTCTCTCTAGGGTAGAATGGAGATGCGCTTGCCACAGTGTGAGCCATCTTTCCTTCTAGACTACCTGTCAGACACCCAAGGCCAGAGCCTCCTACCCAGTGGAGGGAACCTTATTCCCTGGGATTGTGCAAGTCCTCCTTCCCAGGCTTACCTCCCAATGGCACATGACTCATTCCCTAAGCCCAATAGGTTCCTAACAGCAAGATCCATCAGGCCCAAGAGAGCAAAGCATGGTCAGAAAAGACTGGAGAGCTCCAGGCAAAAGTTGAGGACAGGCCTGAGAAGAGGAAGCAGAGAAGTCAATAGCTGCAATATTCCCCATTGTAAGAGGTGTGGGGGTAAAGCAAAAGCAAATTCTGTGGCAAAACTGGAGGAGGACACCTAACCCAGCTGGGGAATGAAGGAGGGAGGAAGTGCTGTTAGCAAAGACTCTTAGAGAAGAAGTTGAGTGGAGTAGGTTGGGTTGTAATTATGTTATTAGACCAGAAAAAGAATGGAGGGCTTTTTTATTTATTTATTTATTTTTTAAAGATTTATTTTTTATTTATACATACAAGCTGCGGTACAGGCCAGAGACATGGGGCGGCGAGAGGGTTCACCAGAGACAAAGCGGGGAGCAGAACAGGCAGATCAGAAATACACTGCTGAGGGGAGCAGCGGGCGAGGCAGGAGAGGTCTGCTGCGCCATGTGGGACTCTCCCTGGCCGGGCCTCAAATTCGCGTCGCGCCGCTGCCGACAGCTCCACAGCGCTGCACTTAACCGCTGCACCACCAGGGAGGCCCCAGGAGGGCTTTTTTAATAGAGGGAAAGATATACAGGATTCACAGAGAAATGAGAACACCTGGATATTCATGAACCTGAAAGCTCATTCACACAGCTAAAGAAACACATAAGAGGGGCCAAAAATAGTTGGAGGAGAGAGATGAATTATGGTGAAGTTAGCTGTCAGCATTCATTCCACTTTCTTATGGCACATGAATCTGATTTTATTTGGATTCTCCCCACTGGATACCCTTCAGCAGGCTTAGTAGGATGCCCTTATTTCTATTAGCCTGAGTACAAAAGTAACCAGAAGACTGAAAAGACAGAGATCCTGTGTTTCCAGAACATCTCCAGGTTTGTTTTGTTAGGCAGCACCACACTGATACACAGGAGTCCTGGAGCAGGATGCTGCTGGAGAGCAAGATCCTGGTCTTTCTATTGACAGAGAAGGGTGGATCAAGCTGAACACTGAATTTTGGCTTTAGGGAGGTTGAGTCCAGTGATATACACACAACTCCCACCCAAGGCTCCAATCTTATTAACAAGGTGTTTCACGGATCAGTCCCTACAGGCAAAGCACATCAGTCACCAGCCCCTTGGGCATTCCTGGCCAAACTTTGGCATGTATACCTGTTGCTCCAGGGAGACTAAGCTATCTGCTCTTGTCTAACTTGAAAGGATCCTTGTAGGCTACACCCACACAGGTTTGGCAGTAGGGAGCCTACTGACTTTGAGCCCTTCTGGAACAGCATGGTTCCACCTAGACCCAAAACCAGTTATACAACCTTCCTGTCCAACCGGGCAACAGTGCTCATCCTTCTCATATGCTAGAATTTTGTTTAAGCAAATCATAGTTGGTGTCAGTTGATTGAGATCAAAGAGCTCTAGCTGATATTACAAGAAAGTGAGGTCCTTATTAACAAAGGTCTTGAAATGCAATGCTTTGGAGTATGGGTTATACTCTGAAGATAATGAAAAAGTGTAATAAAGATAACAAATTGAATAAAATGTGTAAATGACTTGCTAAAATGTCTTCTTACTAACTTACCCAATTTATAAGGATATGGAGGACTCCTTAAAGGTTCCATGTTAAACAGGTAACAGTAAGGAAAAAAAATGGCAGCTGTTAGTATTCTTCCTTTTACTCTTAAAGTAAATATGGATTGCCAAATGACTTAATTTTGCTTGTGAATGAATGAATAATGAGTTCACAGCCCTCGCTATATTTTCCCATCTTCATATTTGGAAAATGAAATAATAATTGTTACCTAGATGAAGATGTTCATGATACAAGTATATGTATATTTTCTTCTTTGTGATTTCATACACCTTTGCACACTCTGTGCATAACTATGAGGATAGATTCTTTAAGAATTAGTTAAGTGGAAATAAACTTGTTCATTCTGAAAGTATGCATTTAATATGATTTATCTGTTGAGCATAACCAAGAATTATTTTTGTATGTTTGAAAAAGAAAAAATAATTGTTACATGTTTGACTCTTGAACTAATTTATTCATTCACTTAGCAACTATTTACTAATGCAATTTAATATAAGATGCTAAACTAGGCACACTTATGATGACTCACTCCAGTAATTCAAAAACACCAGGTGAGTGACAAAACAATTGTACATTATGCATTGTTTTATAATCACTCTGACAATTACTAAGATTAGACATTTTTGAATAAAATCTTTTCAAATCTTTGAAAATACAAATGTTCCAGTGATCTGGCAAATCCAGGTCACTGTGACTCTCTCAGGGCATGTATGTTTGCATCTTCATGGTTTTTGCAACTTGGGGTACCACTAGGTAAAAATGAGAATTTGATGCCCTCATCGCTTTGCTAGCTATTGTGCTCTGAAGACAACGGGCTTACATGTTTTGAAATTTACAGTTTCCTGGAGCTTTTCCACAAACAGTTTTGACGTAGTACAGAATACTTGATCAACTGTCACCCAAGGCAATTTGAAGGAAATACAGGAAATGGAAGGGTCTATTTTGAACTTTGAAAATGCAAGGTCTTCTTTTTCACCATGATGAAGAAAAATAAACCTTTTCTTTACAGAGAAGATCTATGGAACACTGAGTTTGAAATTCCAAGCTCTGCATTACTAAGATTTCTGGACATTGTCACAGAACTGCTAAGCAGTATTTGCAGCTCTTTGCAAACTTGCCAGAAGACAACTTTAGTGAGAATTGGAATTTTACGATCGTGGATATTACACCTGACACTGCCTCATGGTTAAAAATGAATTTGGAAAGATACTCAATTAGCAAAGCATTGACGAATAAGCAGCATTCCAGAAACCTTCATTGTGTGATACTTTGACATTTATAGCTGTGTGACTTAAGGAGTTTGCCTAATCTTATTCAGTCTCAGTCATCTCATCTTTAAACAGAGCTAAGAATACCTACTTCTTAAGATTGCTGGGACAATTTCATGAGATAACGTATATAAAGTGCAAGATGAAATTCCTGGCATATAGTAGGAGTTGAATAGATGTCCTGTCCTTTCAGCTTTGGTGAGAGCCTTGTATGATTTACTCCCAGAGAATGTAAGGTTCTTTCAAAAATGGCATTCATTTTACAACTATTAGGAATTTAAAAGTTATCTGCCAATTATTGACATCTACTTTACTCCAGACTATTAATGTAGCATGTCTATCTCACACAATTACATCAAGTCCATCTTATTATCTCCATTTTGCAGATGAAGAAAATAAGTTCCAAAGATGACTTGACGAGCAACCTAGCTACTAAGTGAAGCTGCATGTGATTCTAGGGCTGATTCCAAAGCACTTAGTGTTTCTATCAATCTTTATGCCCACACATATCAGTCAGGAGGTTATGATTTAAAAGTTGATCTATCATTTACAGAAATGGCTGTAAGAATAGATTCAACATCAAAAGTTCATAAGTATTATAGACTGATTGTTGTCTGGGCAGTTTTCCTTATGCCTCTGACCTTTCATAATGACAAACATTCATTTTCTTCATTTTCATAAAATCCTTTGGTTAAAAATTTTAACTTAAAATCTGACATTTATAAACATTCCCATTTGTGCTTTTGAAGAAATTCATTTTCCCATTTGCTAATGTATACAGACTGCCCTACAAGCACAAAGTATTACCAATTTTTTTAGTCAATTAGGAGCAATTAGGAAAAAGAATTGAAGCTAGTATCTGTGCCTTAATTCCCTGGGTTGAGGGTAAATGTATGAATATCACTTGGTCTCAGGGCACAGTTCTAGCAAGCATTACCAGTTAAATTCACTGTTTGATAAAGAGTGAAGAATATTTTATTCCAAGTCCTTCCACAGGATTTGTCTTCCACATCGTAAGTCAGTAGCCTTTATAGGCACATTTGATAAGTTCTCATGAATGATTATCATACACTTCTATTTTATTATTATCAATAATTGTATTTGTAACCATATACATGGATGCCCACTGAGCCAAATAAAAGACGAGGAGGACTATGGGTTATTTTCCCAAGTGATTTTTCTGAAGAACTATTTTCCACATTAGAGTCATTCTGGAGAGCAGTGAGCTCCATTCTCCCTCCTGTTCTGTTCCTACCTGCCTGGGGTGAGTGGCGCTCTGCCTCCACAGCCCTAAGCACATTGGCATGTTTTTGTAAGTTATTTTCCCTTCTTAAAAGTTTTCTGTACTATGTTATAAATACCAACAGAATGTTAGTAGAAAAAACATATAAATGCATAAATGCATGCTATTTTGTTTTTAAGGCTTTTATGAGAGAGTGATTTTTTTTTTTTTTGGGAGGGGAATAAAGGACAAAGAAAAGTATTGTTTTCACTTTTAATTTCATGTTGACCAATTTTTTTACTGTGGGTCAAATGAAAATATAGTTTTTCCCGTGTCTCTACCAAAAAGCATATCTTTTGGCATTAGGTATTCTAGGATATATGCCCACCTTCTTCCATGAGTCAGGCCAATAGGAAGATTATTTTTGTTTGAAGATAAAGTTGTCTCCATTGTCATTTGCTTATGATGACAAATTCAATTTCAGGATTAAATGATTTCTCTCTTTTTTTTTTTTTCTCAAAGGAGAGAAAGTAGATTTTCTTCTTGGAGACCTGAAAACATGGAACCCAATCATTGGTTCTAGGCAAGTGGGTAATTATGTCATAAATCAACCAAAAGAAATGAAATGAATGATGACACTGTTAAGTAAATATACTGGAGATACTGACTCTATAAATTACTGAATGAAGGTTAGTGAGAAATATGATGTTTCCTTTCTTACATCAGTGCAACTAATGAGATCCCACTCATGGCAAACAGTTATTCTGTTCCTGATTAGCAGTTATAATTATGTCAAACCCAAAATGGAAGTAATGAGACAACACACAATTGCCTCAGAATTGAAGTCTTGGACTTAAAAGCATAAAATCTCATTCTTTGAAAATTCATGAAAAAAATTGAATAATATTTTTAATTGGTTTAAGTTAGATGATTTACTTAAAAAATGCATGACCATATTGCACTTAAAAAATTAAAACATTATAGTGTAAGCTAGAATCTTCTTTAATCCCTGAAAAAAAAAAAACACACACTGTTTTGAGTTTGTAAGAATTCTTCTAATCCCTTTTTGCTTCTTAATCCCACTGATTGCATGTTGTCACTTTTTGACTAAAAGCACAATTATGATTATGGCAATAGCATTGATTTTCAGGTGTGGCTTGTAGAATTAGTCTCATTACTTTAAAGTCACATCTTGTATAATTCATTTTTGTAATTCTGTTTAGTATTTCCCCAGGCCTTCTAATACTTAAAAAGAAACACACAACAGGGGAATAACTCCTGAGGCAGCACTCAGATGACAGGAATTCTACAATCACTTATTAAATTGGCCTCCTAAATCCTGAGTGGATTTAGTAAGATGGAATTTCAAAGGATGTTACAGTATATTGAATACCATTTTGCTTAAAAGAAACTGGAGTTCAGAAAATTAGATCTACTGGAGTTCCTATGGGGAGCCTCCTTTTTCTTCCATCTCTCTTCACCTCTTTAACTATTTTTCAGAGAAAAGGAAGACAAGTCAAACATCAAACTAAAGAAATCATCCTGGCCCTTGTTTGTGCTTACTCGGCTTTAGCCTCTCACTTCTTCTGTGGAACTGCTCGGTCAGAGAGTTATTGGATTTATAAGCAGTCCCATGATAGACTTAGATATTTTAGGTGTTTATAGCTGTCATAAAAATTTAGTGTGGCATGCAAGGTCTCAACCTGGCCATGAATTTTGCTGTAATACCTCTTATATTATAAGAGAGTTGTTTGTCCATCTTCAAGGAGTTGGTAAAGGATAGAAAGGAACAAGTTTCATCATGGTAGGAAAATTTTGACACTGGGAGGAAGAAGCTGCCTTATTTTGTACAAGATGTTCTAAGTCCCGTGAAGAAGGAGATTAGAACACAGAGCAGCTGCAGCATTTACCAGATAGTCACCCTCAGGCAAATTGTTTCAACTGTCTCTAAAACTCCTTATTTGCACAATGAGGATGATAATAATTTGGAGGGACCACTGGATGAAATTACTTAAGAAAAAAACATTTAGAGTAGTACTGGGCACACGGAAAAATTTAGTGTTTGCAATTTAGTAATATTAAGAGAGCTGGCTAAATACCCTACACTCTTGTCAGGACAATCTCAGTGATGATAAAGCAGTGTTTTGAGGTATTTAGGCGTTAACATAACACTTAATTGTTATAATCTTTGTGTACCATGTGTAGTTAGAAACCTTGAGTAGACTATACCACTTCTATAGTTTTGCTAGACACCATCTAAGGGCAAGAAGCAGCCATAGTACTTGCAGAAATAGACATGTGGACAAAGATGAATCCCTGGTGGAATAGAGGCTGCATCCTCCATGCCAGGTACTTCTTTAGCAGAAATCACAGTTAACTCGAGTTAAACTGAGTCGCAAGCACATTAGCCTCAGATCTTACATCCTCAAAAGCCTTATCTTTTAGGATTAGGTGTGGTTGATCCTAAAGAAAACCTGAATTTTCTTCTAAACGACTTTTCCCGATGATAAGAATCAGCTTAGAGTGTAGACTGTGCACTATCCTAGTTGACCGTTAGCCGCCTGATTTTTCTAAGAACTTGCCCCTTGAGCTCTGTTACTGTTGAATGACAATTCTTTTTCTAAAGGTCATTTTAAGGTTTTATAGGAAGAAACAGAGTCATAGCATACTGCTTCATTTTCCACATTTAAATAGTGTTTGTTTCCTCTTTTCTCGTCTAAGTCAATGATGTGTGTGTGAGATGCCTGTGTGTGAATCTGATTATAAATAGCACAATCATTTTTATAATGAAACGACTGGATGAGAGGAAAGAGAATTGGAAATTTTACTTATTTTCTGTTGCCTTCTAGGCCTATACTGAGGACATTTGAAATCAGAGCTCTGCAGCGTGAACTGCAGGGTGAGACTGCAGGGCCTAAGCAGCGGAGCCACTGGAAAAAAACGTGGCAGTTCTTTCCCACTTGTGCTAAAAGTTGCTGCCTGTGGGCAGCAACTCCCTCAGGCACCAACTGGGTTAAAATAGTCCAGTCAGTCACTTAGAATTGAAAATGGTCCAATCAGGCAGGTATCAACTAGGGTGGGGACCCTGAAAGAGGATATAAGGCAGGTCATGTGCAAACTTGGTATGCCCAGTGTAGGGTGTGGTGGCAAGAAAGGGACAGGAAGGACACCAGGGAGCAGGTTCTCTATAGAGCTGCGCACACAGGTCAAAAGGACGAGTCCTGGAGCCCTCCATGGCTTTTTAGGCTTTTAATAGTCTTTCATAGCAAGGCAACCATGTACAAGGCAGGTAGTTTGGGGGGGTGGGGCAAGAGGCTGGCAGGCCTCCTACCCACCACCCCCGCAAATCTTCCCCTTCTTGAGGCTCTCTGCTGTGCTGCTCTGCTTCCTGCCACTTCTGTCGCACTGCTCTCTCCGCTGCTGCTGCTGCTGCTGCTGCTGCTGCAGCGCTCTTCTTCCTCATGCCCTGTGTCTCTGCCTCGTGCACGCGCACGTGCACGCCACGCTACACCGCACTATGCCACGCTACGCTGAGCTATGCCACGCCAAGCCACGCCCTGCCCTTCTTCAGGCTTCCGCCATCAGGTGCTACAGAGGCCCATCACCGAGGAGATAGGCGGAAAACTCTGACAACTCTTCCGCCTACCTGCAAGGGTAAATAGAGGTTATCTGGATTTTCTGCCCTCCCGCCATTAGCATTAATGATAGACCCCTGCGGTCCCACACGCGTGCCTGATGGTGGCACCTGAAGTAGGCTGTGGGCGTGTGTGAGTAGGCGTACCTGGGCCTGGAGTCTGAGTATATAAGAGCAGAGTCAGTGGTGAGAGGAGAGAACAGTGGTGGCAGGGGGTCCTGCCGCAGGGTGCAGCAGAGAGACCATGAGAGAATGCCAGAGAACCCAGAAAAAGAGAAGGTTCTTCAGGGGATGAGAGGCCTGCCAGCCTCCTGGTCCCCCTGGTCTGCCTGCACCTGGTTGCCTCACTACAAATGCTGTAGGGAACATTGGAAGTTTGAAAAAGCCAACGAGGGCTCTAGGACTCCTCCTTTTCCTGTCTGCCTGGATCATAGAGAAACTGCTCTGTGCCTTTCTGGCTTTACACCCAGAATCCCAGACGCCCAGACGGCTCCAACTCTGGTCCTTGCCTCTGAAGAAGAAAGGAGAAGTGTCCAGCAGCTGACCTCCAGAGAGAGAGGTCAAAGCGCTTCTCACCAACCGAGGCTGCTCTTATCTCAGGTCCTGCCTCTGGCCCCACTTGAAAGGAGCACCAAAGCCCCAGGCCTGGTGTCTCACAGAGCTGTGGTGGCTGGTGTGGGTCAAGGACTCACAAAGAGCTGCATCTGATCTTGTGGCACCTCCTCCTGGTGCTGCTGTGCCTGTTGCTGTCTGGTCCAGCATCCAGTGTTGTCCGTCCCAACCTTCTGGCTGTTGCTGCAGGCTGCTTCGGCATCATCTCAGCAGCCCCACCTCTGAACGCATCAAGCTGCCACCTCAAGTTGGACCCTGGCCCATTCCTTGCTGGAGAGCCTCGAGCTCCAGGCCCTTGTTGGTGGGATGACGCCATCTTGGATGAACAGCCATTTTTTGGGGATTTCTGAACACTGTGGACACAATCTAAGGTGAGATAGCCAGCCACTTGTGGCCTCTTTGTTTTCCCAGATTTGTTTTAAAAAAATCCCAATGTTATTCACTGGGCCTGAGTGGGCTTGCAGTTGTGCACATGGGTGAGAGCCCACAGTAACTTGTCCTCTATTGTACACTGTCCCTGGGTAGCTAGAGCACCCTTGTAGCCCTGTTTAAATTATACATTATGTTTCTGACCGTCACAATAATTTTGAGAGAGAAATATTCTTGTTCCACTTGAAAAAAAAGTTGAAGTTCAGATAAGAAAAGCTGGCAGACTAGTTAGAAATGAAAACCAAAATTTGAGCATAGGTCTGACTCCAAGACACATGCTCTCACTATCATGAAGAATTCATTTGTGAAATTTATGTATTTTAAGTTGCTGACAGATACAGCCATATAGAATAGATACGTGGAATTTATTTCTGGTTTTCCTTACATCCATTCCCCCATCTTATTTCTTAATCATTCATTTTGATTTCTGTTGTGGTTTTTTTTTTTTTCAATCTGTCTTAAACTTACCAAACTTAAATTCACTAGTAATTCAAAACTTAGGTTTTGATTCCCTAGGTTTCCTTTATCAGGGTCATGGCTGGTAACTAGAGCAAACCTGATAAACTAGTTTATTCTAAATCGGTTGATCTCAAATTATCTTACCCTCCAGCTTGCTCTTCCCAAGCCAATAACAGGTTCTTATTTGAAAAATTTTGAGGCTGAAACCTGATAACTTCCATGTTTAGGTTACATTCAGCACTTCCTCATTCCCCCCCCCCTTTATTATGTGTTGATTGTCCACAACCCTCAATCCTAATAGATAAGTGATATGTTTGCAAACAGGGTTTGGTAATTTTGTAGACCTTGATATCACTCTTTTAGTATCAGTAGCCTGCATGAAGCATTTCATGGTCAAAATCCCTGAATTCAAATTTGTGGTCATATTCTTGTTACTTTTTAATAGTGTGATAACAGGCAAATTTTAAAGAATCACTGAGTCTTAGTCTCCCCATCTGTAAAATGGGAAGAATAATAGAACTTAGTTGTGAAGATTCCACAAGAGAATTTATGTCAAACACTCATTATGTGATTATATCTCAATAAATCTGGGAAAAAACACTTCACACAGAATTTGTCAGTCATAATTAGTATATCTTGAAAAACTTGAATTGTAATTGTGGACCTGTGATTTATAAAGATTGAATTAGAACATTGCATATCATATGAAATGCATATGGTGAAATTAATGTTACCTTTGGCTTATTCAGCTTGTGATCCAATTTTATTCCTTAAAGGGAACTTTAAAAAGCATGTACATTCTCTACCTTAGTTAATTAGCTAAAGTTTATTTAGTTATATTTGAAAATAACTATTAAATACTATTTACCAATGCTATTTAACAGAATATATGCAAAAGGTACAGGTAAGTAAACATTACCAAACAACATATTTAAGAGAAATGTACTTCATTTTATATAAATATTTTTGCTTTTTCTTTAAAAAATTTATGTCATAAATTACGTTCAATAAGTAAGAGCTTTCCTTGATCTGATTATAAGAAATAGTTTTTCCTGTTAGAAGACAGTTAATTTTCAGCCTGTGGTTAACCTGGTGATTCCAAGTGATTTTCACTACTTGGGACAATTTCTCAAATCAGTGTTGTATAAACTGCAATTTATTGTTCATAGATTATAATATATGATTATATCTATTTTAATTCAAAATGTTTGCTACAAAACTCAGAGATTTTGTCTATTTTGCTCACTCCTGAGTTCTCAGCACTTAGAACAATTCCTGATACACATTGCTAATGAAATGTTTTGCTGCTACACATTAAATTTTGTGCTAGATTATACCAACAGATAAAAAATGATTCCTACTAAGAGAATACTTAGCATAAAGAGGGATAGAAAATAAGTAAATCAATTAATATGAAGTGAGATATTTGTAGTTAAGGAGAACAATGGCAATACTACCCGCAGAATTTAGAGATGGACAGTTTAGGCTTTCAATCTAGTAGTTTTCCAGATGAGAATAAATTGAAGTTGGAGAAAATCTTAGGCAGAGGAAAAGGCTTAAAATGAATGGGATTATGAAACACCATGACACCTTCAGTATTTTCAAATAGTTTAGGAAGCTCAGAGCCCATGACATAAAAGAAGTGTCAAAGACTAAGGTAGGATATGAGGGTGGTAGTCTGATCTCAAGGGTATGTGTACCCTCAAGAATCAAATTGTTTTATCTTATGGGCACAGAGAGTCATTAAGGTAGAGGTATTAAAATGGAGGGACATAATTTTGGTTTCTTAAAATGATCAATCCAGCTATAGCACGAGGGTTTGTTGGATAGTAATAAGACTAGAGGATATCAGCAGGCAAATTCCCATCATTTAGGTAGAAATAATAAAAGTGTGAACTAAGACAGCATTGGTGGTACCAACTGGGAGAGATTGTAAGAGGCAGAAAAAAAGAAACCCATTGACATGAAAGAGGCAAGCAAAGAAGAAGGGGTCAAGATTTCTGATTTGGGGGAAGAGTGATGATAGAACCGTTAACCAAAAATGGAAATTCAGCTTTGAATATATAATATTTTTTATATGGAGATGTTTGGTAAGCAGTTATTACACATATAGGTTTATATCTAACAAGAGAAATTTGATGATATATCTGGCATCTTCGGGGTTTATAAAATCTTCTGGAAATATTGTTAGAAGAGAATTGGCATCAGATCAAGCTGCAGGTTTATATATCAGCATATAACCCTCTAAGCCTGGATGTCTAGAAATGATTGATCCATTGAGGTATAAGAGAAAAGTACTGTTGCTTCTATGTATGCTTATTGTCCAAATTAATAATAAAAATAAAGATTAGCAATACTAAGATTAAACAACATATTAAAGTGGTCCTCACTTAGTCCATGCTTTCAAAGAGCCTGTCATTTAAGGATCTCTGGAAGAAGGGTAGTGATACTGAAAGGCAGGATGGCTGGTAGCATCATCTTCAACTTGTTTATTTTCCCCACAGAATGGATATGTTCTAATTTATGTAGGGCCAGTGGTGTGAACTTAGAGGTTTTTTGTTCTGTTTTAACTAAACCAACTCTTCTAGAATGGGCAAGTAGCTCACAAATTTCCTAGGAAAGAAAAGATGCTGGTTGGAGACAGTACCAGTGATGCAAGCACAAATGAATATAAAAAACCTGTAGAATGACACTTCCACTTACAGTTCAAACTTTCTATAAGCTGAAAACATGAAGATTTATTTGAGTCTCCCAATACTTTTTCCAAAATGAGTAAAATATATCTTCTTGAAATATGGCTTTATCATCCATTACTGTAACAATAAATTTCAAGTGCAAAAATAATGCATTAAGATATTAGCTAATGATCTTTAAGAATGTTTATTTTCTTATTTCATTCTTGTAAAGTTTTCTTGTTTTTTTTTTAATACATTCAGAAAACACGAGGCAATACTACTGATAAACAGAAGGATGCTTTTGGCGTTTGAGATTTTTTAAAGTAGGGCTGAACAATCAGCATGATTTGGAGAGCAGTAAGTTAAGAAATGGAGGAGTCTTCTGAGTGGACTTAAGGAGAGTCCTATGATCTTACCATTGCTTACATCCCTTTTTTTTTACTGAGAAGGGGTTCACTGTACTTCTCTGTGTAACACATACATAGAGACATCCCTGAAAAGAAAACCACAATCTCATCACACTATTGATTACATTATTGAAATTAAATCTCTGAGCCATAACAGGGCACAGAAGCAAGAGGAGAAATTTTAGCAATGTGACGCTTTTATTAAATGTTTGAGAGCCTTAGTGCCAGAAATTACAAGTGCAATCATTGGTCCTAGTTTCACAGACCATTAAGCAAACAACCTGTTTCTGTTTGGACTATTTTATTTGATTCAGGTAACATAAAAGATTTTCATAACAAGAAATCCATGAAGAAAAGTTGACTTATCAATATGCTTCCCTTTAATCATGCAAACTTATATGAATAATATAGCTATATATTGCAAGCTGTGGCATTTACAGTAGAATATCGGCCATCCTTAAGATTCATAAATCTTCCCATAGCCCTCTGTTGGTTCTGGGTGATCAGAGAGTGCAATCTTCACCAGGAATCTTAGTTAAAGGTTTATAGGGGTAAATCTAAAATGGAAACTGTAGTGTGAACTCCATTTACTTTCAATGCTTGAATTGCTTTGGTGGATTGCAATTCCCAGAATGTCAAGAACTAAGGGAAAATAGTGACATTACATTGAGTATAACCAAAGATTAGACTTTCAATGACTATTGCTTACACATCTATAATAACATCTAGAAAATAAATGTCTATTTGTAAGTGATGTGATTATACAATTTAAAGAGAAAAACTTAGGGTATGATAAATCTGGGTTCCTTTTAAGGAAACAATTATTTTTCATAATCTTTTTAAGAAGAAAATAAAACTACAAAACTAGAGGCAAAAATGAGTAATATTTCTGGTCAGTAGCATAGTACAAGAATGAACATTTGGCATTTAAGTTTTCTTGTGGGTTAATAAAAGACAGATAAACCTGAGAATAGAGAATTGCATGAAAGTGTTGGGAACTGTTTGTTGTGGTAGAAGAGGCTAAGAAACTGAGTGATGCTTATAAAAATCAAAACTGTAAGTATGTTAAGAACTCACATGCATTGACCTATTCTAATTATCTACCATCAGTAACATATGCAAGTAGTTAAAAGAAAAAAATTCATAATCATCACAGGGATTCAGAATTCTATCCAACCGTAAAATTTGTTAACTAGTTCCAAGTTGGCTCAAGAAGTTCAGGTAAGCAATTTCTCTAAACAAAGGATAAATAGTAAGCCTTCAATTTATGCTTAATTTTTTCAGGGCCCCAAGTTCCCCTCTGGGCCGGTCCAACAGTGAGTAATGAGAATCAGGAGAAAACATCATTCAGGGAGAACCTTAGCCAGTGGGTCAAGTATGGGATTCACAATTATTAGTAACTACACTTACTAAGGGGAAGGAAAAAGGCTTGTTGGATTTAAATCACTCTCAAGAAACTAATGAAGTGATACAGAAGCAAAATAAACTAAGAATAAGAAAACCATAATCTTCTGATTAAAGGAGTGCTGAGAAAATAAAGGATAAGAGGTGACGAAGTCTCATCCAAAGACTACCCGTGGAGGGCTCCAGATGGAACAGCATCTTGTGTTTATCTAAGTAAGAACCCATGCAAATCAGGGCAGTTTTGTAAGTCTACTGCAAAATTTACACCATGTACAAATCAATTGTAATCAAATAGCAATCAATTGCATCTTCAGTCTATGTTGAACAATGTTGTAGTGGTAATTGTCTGAGATTTGCTTTGTGTTTAAAAAATGAACTGTTTTCCTCTTATCTTTGCTACTGCTTTCTACCCCTACAACAGTCCGTACACTGAAATATATAAAAAATAAAACCACCTGCACTGGGTCTTCTTTGCTTTGTGCTAAGTCACTTACTCGTTCTTCTGTTGGCTTCTGATCCCAGGTATAATCCGTTTGTGGTCCCGCTGGCTAGTCTTTTTTCTTAATGCTAGCCGTTTCATCTTTACATCTGTGCCTCTTCTCTGTCTTCTGTCTCACCAGGGGACAGGAATCTTCTGGAAGGTTTTCAATTTTTTTTTTATATTCCTCCTCTGCTATCTCTTGCTTCTGCATGAATACTTCATATCTTGAGCTTATTTCACTTGGTGTCTCTTTTGATGTTATAGTTCTATAAGTCTATAAGTTATAGTTCCAAAAGTCTCTTTACATTGAAGTTTCATGTGCCAGTTCTTGTTCTTGCACTTTAAATACCAATATCAAACTTTCCTCTAAGACATCACTAAAGCTTCATCTTTGAACGTGCTCCAGAATTCATATCTTAAGTCCTGAGCATGTTCAGCATACTTTTTTTAATGGATATATACAGCAGGCAATTTTTCTTAACTAGACACTTAAGAAACCGCCTCCAGTTTGCTGAAAATGGAACATATCATGCAATTAGTATTTACGGATGCAGTTGTGGAGAACTCAATATCAGGAAGCAGATGGGTAGGGGAAGGGGAAAAGGGGTATGCAGTGTTGTTTATCTTTTGTGGATGACCAAGGGGAAAAAAAAGAAAAACTGCCACGGTTCTGTATGTCATTGTATGAAAACAGAAACGACCAACTGGGGTACATTCCATTTCAAGCTCTTCCCACCTTGGGCTATGTTGTCTCTAAATCTGCCACCTCTGCTGGAGATGTTGAAATGCTAGTAACAACGGCAAAGACCAGTAAGCACAGTCTTCACTGAAAGCAAATGACGTGTATATTCTAGATGTCGATAGCAGAAAAAGGCAAATTATAAAATGGCAGCAAAAGAAAGCTCATCTTTACAGAAGGGAGAGAGGATGTGTCTTCTGTGTGTCAGAGACTGTTCTTGGTGATATGTATAGCAGCTTCTGGACTTGGTGGTAGATAAAACTTATCTCTGGGAACCAATGCAGAAGCTTATTATGAATAAAACTCTGTGGCTATCCCCCTCATGACCTGGTCCTATTATAATTGTCAATGACTGCCTCTTGCTATCCTTTAGGACTTTGGGGGGCCAGCTGCATAATCGGAGTTTTGTGAGTTCCCAAAATTAGAAGATATTTGGCATCATGGCATTTATATCTTCCTGTAACAAAGTATTTTGTTGTTTGGAGAAAGGAGTCAATCCACTTAAAGCAAAATTGGTGCAAGCTTTTAGTAATTTTTATAGCTATATGTGAATATACATTTGGCAAATTTCATTGCTGAAAGTTTACTCTTTTTTGTATGACAGTAGCAGTTTGCCCTTGTGTTTCTTCTCGTGCTCTTTTTCTCTTGCCCCCATTGATATTGCGCTCCCCTTTCTAACCTATCCCTTTAATGAGTAGAATATTCTGAGTTGACCACTCTGTTTCTTGGGAGAATAAACTTTTATTCAGATTTAGGTGATAGGAAAAACAAAAAACATGCAGTTCCTTCCCATTATCTCTGCAAATGGATGATTCTATTTCAAAAGATCTTACAGGGAATCTAAAAGAGGCAAATGATCATTGAGTAGCAACTAATGTCAATCCAGCAACCTCAAAAGAGTTTTGGAGTCAATTATTGAGAAGTCATCGTAAACCGCGGCTTCTATTTACTGACAGATTGTTTCTGCCTCTATTCAGGGTGAGGTGATTCACCCCACCCCATAGAATCCCCAGAAAGCAAGAGTGTTGCACCAAAATGAAAAAGCACCCAATATACCTGAAAGCTTCAAGTCCAAGTATGTGTTCCAGAATCAAGTGAAATCACCTGCTGCTTAGAGCTAGACTGGTCATAACAGGCTTAAATGAAGATGTTATTAACCTCTGTGTTCTCTGATTGTTGGCTAAAAGGCAGGTCCTTGGTGCAATAATTCTCATAAACGTGTGTTGATAATGGTAGTGTTATTTGTGTGTGTGAGAGAGTGTATGTGTGTGTGTGTGAATATTTATTGCAAACTTATTCTTCACCTAAGAAGTTCTTGGCAGGAATTTAAAATGTAAGGTTATAAACTAATAAATGTGCTTCGAACAGTGCCAGGTTTACAGTCAAGAGAGGGCAGAACATGGCACTATTAAGGATAACAAGAAGAAGAATTCTCTGATGGGAACTCTAATAAATGTAGTAGCATGCTGTAATAAAGAGCACTAGAAAATGGATGAGGTATAACAAAATTATTCATAAAGAGAAATGGAAAAGGATGCCATGCTGAGTGGTTACATGCAGTTATATAGACACTAACAAGGTTATCACGAGAAGCTGAGTGCTAGTACGTCCACATATGTTTTCTAACTAGCACAAAGAGAGACTGTTTTTATCTTGAAGAACAGGAGAGCCTGAAGTTAGAGGTGTGCTAAATCTTGCTACTGATTTTTAATAATTCAGAGGCAAATAGCAATAATGGTTCATGTAGGTCAGTTTAATGAACAAAGCAACCTCACTTCAGCTTGTTTGATGGAAGGTTCTCTGCCGAGTTGTTAACTGGTATACTTTACAGCTATCTCCAGGGTTCTTTTTGATATGATATTATCCTCCTCACATACTGTGCTTTCTATACACCAAAATATAATGTGATGCCACAAGCTAGGATGAAAACACTAAAAGAATTTTCAAATGAGTCCATGAGCGCTTGCTCTGAAGCCACAGAAATGCTAGAAAAACAGAGGCAGTTGCCCTGCCTACATACCTCTCAAAGTTTTCTAGGAACCACAGTAATTCAAAGAGTTGCCTGGGAAGTCTTCAGACCATCCTTAGAACTAAGGAGAGAAGTCACCCACATTTTTTCGTGATCTCATGCTAACCGCCATAAAATGGCAACAAATTTGTGTGATGTTAAACAGACTGTTGGTGACCAACCCAACAAATAGATTGATAAACAGTCACTTTATTGGCAAACAGGACTTGCAAGATCCTCTATTGCTGTGCATTTCCCTCATGATAAACTTAGAGTGCAATTATATCAGTGTGCTTTGAATTTAACCCATGGAAACAAGTTTTAACTTAGAGATTTAAGGCAGACTCTTTTATAGACCACAATCATATCAAGACATGGTGAGGCATATTGGTGGCAATGTCTCAAGCCAGTAAAAATCATTGGAGGTATTTTTCCTACTGAAACTGGCCCCTGGGGATTTTTCTTTGAGATTCCATTTTAATTGAAATTTGGAGACCAGAAACTGGGAGACCAGCAAGCCCATTAACATTGGAATGTCTTGCAGAATTCTGCAGCTTGCTGTGCATAATCTTATTGACTAACCTGAGCATCATGGAATGAAAATATGTCTCATTTTGTTTCCTCTTCAAAGGCCTAACTTGATATTTGGTGTGTTATTTGGTGATACTAATGTAAAGACTGGGCAACATATGGGTTTTTCAGTATATTAGCTTTTGGAATATTTTCGTCTTTCTCTTGCTCTTCTCTGGCTTCTTAAAATGTACACATACACATTTTGGAAGCACTTAGGAAAGAAAGGCACAGACAAGCATGATGAGTGTACTCCGTCTGAATCCCAGCTTAAGAACTTCATCTGGAGAGGGCTCCTTTGGCATCTATTGTAGCTCACCTAGATGTCACACCTTACCACGCAATATTCAGTTACGCGCAGCCTCTCCTGCCAGAGGTTCCTAATAGGCTTAATGTGTGTCCTATTCCTTTCAAGTGGCACTTGCCCTGAATTTATTTAGTGGGACTACAGGCCTGGAACAGAGGCAGGGTTCTTACTTCTAGTTTTTAAATGCTATCATTGTGTGTGCCCTGATTCTCTAAAGTAAGCCACTGGCCTAGGGAGGGTTGGGTTTCCTGGAGAGTTTTCATGCTGAAGGTTTGCTAGAGCTAAAGCTTTTATGAATGGAAAGATTGAGGGCAGGGGGCTGGGTGTGGGATTCAAATTGAGAAACCGAGTACCTGCTTCTTAAATATGAAAACAAACCACTATTCGCTCTCCAGGAAGAACGGTGCTTACTAGTAGAACAGGTGACAACTTTCATGCTGACAGTAAAGAAGGATTAAATTTCTCCCCAGTCTCATTAATTCAAACAATAATGTACAGCTGCAAAACTTACTTGGCAAGCAATTTACTTCACTTAATTTGAACCTTATAACACTGCGGGAGATGTGTCGCCAACCCCATTTTACAGAAATGGTTTTAGAGAAAACCAAGGCTTGCAAACCATGAGGCTTGTCACCCAGATCCTTGTTGGGACTAGAAACTTGGTTTAAGGGCCTCTCTATGTCCATTGACTTCTGCCTTCAAAAAACAGCCTTAGGTTATTTGTCCAATATTAACAGCTTTACTTTGTTCTACTAGGGCAACAGAAAGCAGAGATCTCATGGATGAAGACATAGACAGGTGAACTGGGAGGAAGCTGGATTTGATTTATGTCATGACATTAAGCCATGGGGTGGGGCCTGGTAGATTTCTAGAACTGGGGAAACTAGTAGGACCCCAGGGCCCAGGGAAGGAGCAGATAGTAAATGTCCCTAGCAGAGAAGAGAGGAGAGAGGAAGGGAGCTTGAATAAACTCTAAAGACCAACTTCTCCTTCCCAACTTTGCCTCAGGGAGTAATACAACTAGAACCAATTAGTGCAGGCCTTAATGCCTTGTACGTAAAAGTGAATAACACTTATTGAGGGGAGACTAATACAAGCCAAGCCTTCATTTCCATGGAGTGATTAAGATGCTGCTTGCAAAATTTCCTGATTTCCTAGCTCCCTGGGTCATACAGGGCAAGAGTTAATATGTAGAACCCTGGCATAAATTCTTTTGGAAATAATGTATCAAAGAAATGAGCATTACAGAAAGATGGAAAAATGAGAAATACCAGGAAATGTTTCAAAGACATTGTATCATTGTTGCTGGGAGGAAATGTCACACGTATATTCAGACTAACTGCTTATATGGTGGAAAATCAATTTTGAAAAATGTAAGCAGTGGCCACAGTGGGGGCCTAGTTAAGATTTGAAATAAACCTCCCTTATGTAGAACATAATTATTTTCTTTGGTTTCTAAAATATTGGCTTCACAAGTAATAAAAATATTTATTTAATACAATTGATCCTAACCACTTTATCAAATATAACCATAGTCCCAGGCATGAAATTCTGGCACAGGTTCCAGGCATGTGGGTGATGTCTGCTGCAGGTGGAGTTCATCTCTTGCTGAAGCACACTGGAGAGAGGATCACAGTGACAAGAATGCCAAAAGCAAGTACCATCTCATTCGCCATGCTGAATCCCCACCAACCTTGCCAGCCACATTTTATCTACGAAACAGATTTATAGTTCTTAAAAGCAGAACATACTCATCAAATGAATTTATTTTGAATACTGAAGCCAAATTGAAATTTTTCATTGCATCTGTGACTTTTTACAATGAATCTGGATATAGTTTTGTACCCACTTCCAGGCTGGAAAAAGATCTATCTTGCATATTATCTGGTCTACCCACCTTCTTCTGTGAACCTCAGAGGCTTCAACCCCCTCAATCAAGTGGGTGTCTCCAAAATCTACAGCTGTGGATGGATTTGCAGGGTTTGAGAAGTTAGGTTGTTTGGTCTGTTGTTTTTTTATACCTCCTGGCCTGTGAGCAATTGTCACATTCCAAAGAATTTTATGCCATTGCAACTTACTTTTGCATAGTGAGAGATAAACAGAGTAGGTACTCAATAAAACTTTTGGCTGTAATGCCTAGCTAGATATTTGCTTTGTATCTAAATTAAATTTGGCAACATAAAATACAAGAGATTTTATTCTAGCAATGCTTTTTGACATTGGCAATTAAGAGCTACATGGTGTAGCCAACAAATAGGTGATTTAATGTCATTTAAAGCTTAAGAGAAATTTGGGATTTTTTAAAATTCCTTTATGATGAAGTGTAATATATACACAAAAACTCTGCCCATCAAAAATGTATAGTTCAATGATGTATCACAAAGCAAATCCCTCTGTGGTCACTCTCCAGGCCTAAAACTGTGATGCATATTAAAGTGTTCCTTCAATAGTTATTTATTAATTCAGCAGATTTTTTTTAATCTCTGCTGTGCTGAGCACAATCTTACTCATACTTATTGTACAGTGGGAAAGATAAACAATATGCAAATAAACAAAACAGGCTCAGCATATGTTGAAATGAAGAGAAATGGAACAGGATAAGGGAAAGCACAGGAGGGCAGCTATTTCACATGTAAGATTACTAGGAGAGTCTCTGAAGGACAGGGAACATGCCTAGTTTTATCCTGTGTCCCTGGGAGACTAGCCCGGAGTATCAAGTAACAAATGTCTAGCAAGTCAACTGGACAATGACAGAATTGAGTAGCCATGACAAAAATAAAGCAAACAAACAGAAAATAGCAAAAACAATTGCAAATTAGTTGGCTTTGTGAACAAGGAAAGGCAAATGGCATTAGTCAGGACAGAGAAAACATTGGTCATTAAATCTAAGACAACATGTAGCATTAGGATGGGAAATGTGATTCATTTTCAAATACTTCCTTCTGAATTATTGCAATGTGCTAGGATTTTACAAGTACAAAAGAACTCTAAATGTAGGTCCCAGATTATTAAACTTGGACAAACTAGTATTCACTAATCCCTGTGGCTGGCCTTCAGCTTCCTGTATGTTTCCCAAATTAGTGATTGTGTAGAAGATAAAAATAGTGGGGACAAGTCTTACAAAAGGTAAAAAGCTCAAGAAACTAAATACTCCTCAATTTTTGGTATCAGCATTGCTAAATATCTCACCTAATATTTTAGGCCTTTGAAGATGAAAAGAATGAAGTAGAGATGAAGAGATGCTTCCTTCAGTCCTGAAGCTTGGGCCAATCAGGAATGTTATTTGGCCCAAGTGAGAGAACCACATATTGAAATGGTTCAGAGTTTCAATTAAAATGGAATCTAAATGAAAAATGGCAAATGCCAATTTCCATTGAAAAATAAATATCTCTAAGCCTTTTTGTTTTTTTGGCTTAAGACATCTGAAGATGTAGGTTATCAGGAGACTTTAAGGGAGGGGGGAGAGAGAGAAAGGAAAGAAGAAGGGAGGAAGGGGGGAGGAAGGGAGGGAAGGAGTGAACTCTGACATTGATATTTTGAGTAATATTTAAAAGTTGCAAACAAATAGAATTGAAAGTCTGTACTATTCTCACGACTCATTTATTATGCCACTTAGAAATGCTAGCTTAGCCTCTGTATCTTGTTTCTTTTTATCCATTGCAACTTGATATTCTAAGCATTGTACCCTACATGTAGTAGTCCTTCAATAAATGCATTGTGATACATTGATTTTACTAAATCCATTTTCTACTTCCTTTTTAATGACTCCTAATAATCCTCATAATTAAGTTAAATCAATAGTAACACAAGTGTGGAATTCAGCATTAGGAAAACCATGTAATCATTCATTCCATCATCAATAAATATTAATTGTACTTCAGGCAGTGTATTTAGACACTGGGGCTTTAGCTAAAAACAAGATGTATGTGGTTCTTTCTCTGGGGATTATAAAATCTAGCTAGAATGACATTTAAAAAACCATCATCATTATTTTCTTGGCCATCTTTTTCTTCTTCATCATCATCACCGTGATCAATCACACATACTCAGCTCTTCCTCAGTGCTGAGCACTCTTAGCATTTTACAAATATTAACTTGGAATCCTCACAACATGTTAAGTACATAATGATGTTAGTCTCATTTATTTGATAAGGAAATGAGGTCAAAAAATTAGGAAAGACAGAGTGAATTTCATTACAGCACTGTAATTGTTATGAACTATAATGTGATGGTTAAAATGATACCTAGAAACAGCTATAAATATTGATAAAGAACAGTGATTAAGATTCTTTCTCCATATCTCCTTCCTCTGCTTAAAGAAAAAAAAAAATCTGGGAAGTTTCCATTTATTTAAAATTTTGTCTTTCACTTTTTTAACTTTACAGAGAGAATCGCTGGTGATAATGGTTATAATATTACATATACTTAATGTTTTAGAAGTTATTTTTTATGATAGAGAAGGTAATAGAAATTATGTGATGTGATCCAGAACCTTCCGAAATGAGGGACTCGGGTTCACCAATTGATGTAAGCAAAGGTGTTCTCCTTGGGATTTTAGAGTCCCATCTTTCATTTTCTAACCTCACTATATAGACTTCCACATCATCCAGACCTGCCATTGGATATTAACTGTGTCCAGCAACCCTTGGGACCTGACCAATTTATCATCTACTCTGCTAGAGAGATTTTTGGTTGCTGGCATCCTGTCTTGTGCTGTGGGGTCTAGTGAAGCCAAAGGGTTGCTAATTGCCATGTTAAATTCTCCTGGCCTCAGCTATTCTCTCTTGTGTCTCTCAATCTCCCAGTCCAATTGGGGACATCGTAGGAATTTATCTGCACTCCAGGAGCTCAAAAAGCATTTACTGCTAGTTCATCTGTATCAGCAGAGAAGAAAGGTGGTTTTAGTCAGGGTGGCTGTGCTCTGCATTTTATGATGCTATTTCATAATAGGAGGTTGCAATCTTCTGCAGACTATAAGATAAAAGGGAAAGGAATTCAGAACAACTCGTGTTTGGGGAAACATTTTCTTGAATTTAAGGCTATCCATCAAGATAACAGTTATTAGTAATGCTCTTATCTGATGTTGTCTAAATAAAGTCCATTAACTGACTTTACATTTCCAGGTCTAGTTGCAATAACTTTATTATAGCTGTCAATACCTTGTTGAAAATAATAATTCTAGCATTGATTTCTACTTCTTCTTTGCTTAAAGACCCTTCGACATCTCCACTGAATTTCTGGAGCTTAAAAAATTTGTGACATTGGGTAAAGGATTTAAAAAATCATCTTGTGAGCAAGAGTCCCTGGATGACCTTCATTATCAATATTTTAGACAATTTAATCCTATTCCAAAAAATATAGAATCAGTGACTCAGTGAATATTTTTTTCTCCCTCCACTTTCAAGTTCAAAAGTATTTTTAGATAACATAAAATGCATTTGCATCATTTTTACAATATCATGTAAACAAGGGTATGCCTGATCCATTTTGGTTAACCAGGACACCATCTCTGATCTACCTATACATTTTTAAGTTGACTTAAGAACACACAAAAAATAATGTTCTCTACAACATTTTTTTAGTGAGAATATGTTTGACATATATTTGGTGGGAAGTGGGTTTTATTTCTCAAAAGTCAGAGAGAGGAGCAATGTTACTTGCATCAATAGCCAAGAACAGAATGGACAACTCTTCTCTCTGGACTAATGTAGGAGAAGTGACCTGGGGTTGTCAGGTACATTTGCATATTCCAAGATAAATGATGTGATGCAGGTACAGGCCATAGTAGCGGAGTAGTGGGGTGGTCCAAAGGAACATGGATTTGAAAGATTTGCTGCTCTTGGCAAGGCCATTTTGCCAACTTCCTGTTTTGTGTGATACTTATTCACCCTCAAACAGATGAGGGAGGTGAATGTCCACTGTACTGAGCAAGAGGAGTTAATGATCTGGATTTTATTCCTAGACCAGTCACATCATTGTTCTCTTCCCTAATATGCTTCTGTCTCAGGTAGGAATTAGACTTACAGTCTTTTTAGAGACCACTGAACGTGGTAGAAAAAACAAATTTGGAGTCAATGAAACCTGAGGTATGGTCCTGACTGTATCACAAATAAGATGTGAGGGGCTGCCCTGGTGGCCTAAGCGTTAAGTTTCAGTGCTATCACTCAGGCTATAGCCTGAGCTTGATCCCCAGCCAGGGAGCTATGCACATGTGGTACAGTAGACCTCTTCTCTCTCACCTGCTGCTCCCCTCAGCAGTGTATTTCAGTCAATCCACCTGTTCTGCTCCTCACTCTGTCTCTGGTGAATCCTCTCACTCCTGCACATGTGGTCTATACCCCAGTATTTCTACACAAAAATAAATAAATATGAACCTTTAAAAAAATAAGATGTGAGATCTTAGGCAAATTATTTAATCCTTTGGATATTCAGATTTATCTACAAAATAAAAAAAAAAGATTGTCTACTTTGCAGAACTGTTTGTGAGAACTTAATTAAACTTCACCAAATACAGTGACCAACACAGTATAAGTTAGATTGTAGGAATTTAATTATAATAATAGTGGAACATAAACTGATAATGAAAACATAGGGAATTGTGACCTGGTAACTTTTCTTGTCTTTTTCTCAGTGGATGTGATGTCACTTCTAGAGCAATACAATTTGTGTAGCAAAAGAAGAATTTGTCCTTTGTCCTTACTTTCCCCCTTTACTAACTGAGAGTGCATTTCTTTGTTTCTCAGCTTGTTTAATACAAACATTGAATGGAATAGTGAGGGAATTAGATGAGTCCAACAGAGATGTTGAAAAATAATTGCTTTATAGGTGGTAGATGCAGTAGTTTGTTTGTGGGTTTTTTTTTTTTTTTTATTTATACATACAAGCTGGGGCACAGGCCAGAGGCGTGGGGCGGCGAGAGGGTTCACCAGAGACAGAGTGGGGAGCAGAACAGGCAGATCATAAATACACTGCTGAGGGGAGCAGCGGGCGAGGCAGGAGAGGTCTATCGCGCCATATGGGATTCTCCCCGGCCGGGCGTCGAACTCGCGTCACTGCCGACAGCTCCACAGCGCAGCGCTTAACCGCTGCGCCACCCGGGGAGGCCCTTTTTTTTTTTCCTTTTTAAAGGACATTTTGGGCCCCGATCAGTAGTTTGGATTTGATTCTGTTGTTTTATACTGTTTCAACTTCTGTAATATGTGGGGTTAGATTAAGGTGAGACTCTAGGTCTCTTTAATCTCTGAAGGCTTTATGATTATGCGATACCCAGGTGGGGAGATAGGATCCTAAAGCTCTTAAACTCAGTAAATAACTTCTTTCCATGAGCCCAAGAAACAAATCCTAAAATTATAAATTATACAATTGTTTTTACATTTTATAATTTAACAACCTATGTTCAATGCTCAACATGTGGCAACAGGTTGTACTGAACTTTCTCAGAAGTCAGTGTCAATTTTTACTAGTTAAAACCTCCCCCATTATCTTATTTAACCTCTCTGTCTTCTAATATTTCATTTGTAAAGGAAATGGCTTTACTAAGGGCCACCAGAATTTTCTTCAATCATCATAGCTACAACAAAATTATAAAAAGGGAGGGAGTATTGGCCCCTATGAATTGACCCAGTAAAATGATTATAAGTAAGACCCTGAAATTTGCCTGAGTTCAAAGAACTGACTATGACCTTGGGTGCTTCAATTTTTTCACCTTTAAAATGGGAACCTGTGTAATATCAACCTGGAGTGTTAGTTGAATCATTTGCATAAGGTGCTGCCTCAATTCAAGAATGCACATTGGTCAGTAATACTAGTGCTCACAGTGGGGGTGACTAGGGACAAATTCTTTCATTTAATTCTCACAGTCTATCACTTTATCAGTATCAATATTTGTATTTTATAGAGGCGGTAACTGCAAATCAGGGAATTAGTGTAATTTTTTTTTTTTTAATTTTTGTGTAGAACTGGGGTGTAGGTCAGAGGTGCGGGGGTGAGAGAATTCACCAGAGATAGACTGGAGAGCAGAACAGGTGAATTTATTTACTAACACTGTTAAGGGGAGCAGCAGGCAAGACAGAAGAGGTCTGCTGTGCCATGTGGGTCAGTCCCTGGCCAGATATGGTGACAGTGTTGAGATTTAACCCCTAGGCAACCAGGGAGTACCATATGTAATTTTTAAAATTTTACATGACTATAAAGTAACAGTAATTTGGGAGAACTAGGTCTGTTTAGTTTTAGCCATTATAAGAGTTTGTTCTAGTTTCAAAATTCTACGAAAATTTTATTTAGTTGTTTCACCTTTTCACTCCCAAAGCACTTTTGACACGAAACTACCAAAACATGCATCATATCATGTTGCTTTGTTGTTTTACTTCTCAGACCAACAACAGTGAGGTTTTTAAGGACAGGAATCATGGTTGAGATGAGCTAGGGATGCAGATGTGGGCATATAGTCGACAAGCTGGAACTCTCTCGAACAAAATGTATTTTAAGAAAATAAAGAGTCTACAGCAAAACAAAAAACAGTTTCATTGGGTTAATTTGACTTTATGAAAAAAAAAACAGAAAAACAGAGTAGGGAAATAGCTTTTTATCAACAGTAGAGTAAATACACATTGAAAGTAAGATACCATTTAGCCTTGAGGCAGGAAATGCGATACATTTTCAGAAACTTCCCCTTGAAACAATTGTTTTGAACTAAGATTTTATTGGTTCTTACGGTGAATATAATTAAAATTAATCAAAATTTTTTATATCTATAGCAGTCTTAAACTTAGAGATCTATTAAATTTGGGCCAAACACAGACAATTCAGTTTCAAAGACATCCTAGGAGAAATTCACTGTGGTTGATGTTTCATATTAAAATTTATACCATCCATCATCCTAATAGACTATCCATGTGATTTGTCCATCACATTATGAGAACAAAATGCTATCTTGTCTCCTTGATACAGTGTCTTTAAAAAGAAAGAAAGAAACACCACACTGTTTTTTTTTTTTTTTCTAGCTTTTTTCTTTGAAGTTTTTCACAGCATACAAGGTCTGGTATCAGGAGTAATTAGAGTAAACCATGCAGAAATCCCAATGGAAGCAGGCAGGTAGGAAAATTTTTGCTGCATTAAAAACTTAAAAAGAAGGTTCATGTTTTAGAGGACACGAAGGTGAATAAATCCTTACTAGGAAAACTAAATGAGTAGATCAGTTTTACCTGTCTAAATTAGACTCCCCTAGCCATATTCTGAGATGTAATCATAATCAGGAGAAAAGTTTGTGAGGGAATGTTTAGTAATTGACAAGTAGTACACATGAGAGGCAGACCCTTGTTTTTGAAGATCATGACCAATAGTAACTGTTCACTTGAATCACCTATATGCCCATCTCTTCCACAGGCCTAAGGAAGCAGAATCTTGATTCTCTAGGGGTGAGTTCAGATCTCTGACTTGAGCAGAAATTATGAGGCGCCATCTCCAGCAGTGCAGACCTCTGATAGGACTTGCCAAGGAAGTCTTCATTTTCCTTAAGCAGTCCTTTAACTTTTTCACTTAATTTTCTTTATGTCAAATATATTACATGTATACTTTTTTAAAGATTTCTTTATTTATGCATACAAGCTGGGGTGTAGGCCAGAGGTGTGTAGGGGGAGGTGAGAGGATTCACTAGAGACAGAATGGGGAGCAGAACAGGCAGACTGACTGAAATACACTGCTGAGGGAAGCAGCAGGCGAGGCATGAGAGGTCTGCTGCACCATGTAGGAAACTCCCTGGCCGGGGATTGAACTCATGCTGCGGTGGCTCTGGATAGCTTCTTCGTGCAGTGACTTAACCCGTTTTGCCACCAGGGAGGCCCTATTTTACATGTATACTTCTCTACTTCCTTTCCTTATGATGGGAGGATGAAACTAATTAAAAAGTAAAATTCCAAGAAAATAGGACCTCTGGATTTAGTGTGTAAAAATGTCTCAAACCCTGCATGGAATATACTTATACCAAACAATTATTCACTGTTGACTTCAAATTCAAATTTAAGTGAGTGTCCTATATTTTATCTAGCTACTCTGCACCATTTGCAATGACCTCACATGTGAACTGATGCAGAGAAAATGACATTTGTGCCCTAAAATAGTATAATTAGTTTAAATCTTAAATATGTTTCCTTTGTTTAGAAAATAAGAATTCAAAATGAACCCTAATCATGTAACAGTGCTTTATGGATATTTTTATTACTTTCCATATTTCACCTTTAATTCAATTCAGTATTGTCATTGGTGTTTTTAAAGAACTAAGCTCTTATTCATAGGAAATAGTGTGACATCTGAAAATAGACTGAAAGAAACATAACTGCCTTTCAAATACAAAGTTGTACTTAATTTTCCACCTAGACAAGGGAAGTAGCTCTTAAAAAAAATCACCGATACCAAAATGGGCCGTAGCTACTGTGACCTTCAGGAAATCAACATAAAGTAGGTGATGATGATAAGATCTCCTCCTATGGAGAACTGTTTCTGTGTTCTAAACAGGGCAACAGGTGTGGCCACAATTCAAACAGATGTTTCCACATGTGGGAGTTGGGGTTTGAGTCTCTATTTGCTCCCTCTGCCTTTTCCTTTATATCATTCATTGTGGGAATATGTGTTTTCATGTGTTACTTTACTTTACGCCTCTATTTGGTAGAGTTGTGGGCTGTGGCGTGCCATTTCTTTCTTTTATATAATTGTTAAGAAGTTTTCTTGCTATTTTAGTCTTAGTGTTTTGAGGTTTCAGAATCAACTCTCTAATGTTTTGTGGTATAGTATCAGAGGGTGAGGAATCAATGGGGGTAGGGGAGGGGGAGAGGAAGAGGAAAGGAGAGAGGGAGAGGGAGAGGGAGAGGGAGAGAAGCACTATTACTAAGGAGGAAGAAACCCTCAGCCAAAAGCACATGACCTTGTCCTTGTTCTGCTTTGACACAGGAAGTTGAGCTGCCCCAGGAAGTCATTAACAGACCAGTTGTGACTGTTTTGTCAGGACTTATTGTTTAATTGGATCACAACTTAGATCCCAATTCTAAAATCCCTTTGGCACATGGCATAATTCTCAGTACTTAGTATCAAAAACTTGCTAGCAGCTGCCTATGTAAGGCAAAAAGCAAGTAAATTCAATATTTGAACTAATTTAATAGTTTTTAAATAACAGACTCAGCATAAAAAGTTTTTAGTGGTCAATCACTCAAACTTTTTATGTTAAGTAATTGCACTCTGTGACTCCCAAATGCTCCATTTGGCTAAAGACTTCTCTTGAATCACATTAAGTGCTCTGCACCATGTCTAGAGACTGACAAGTCTCCAATCCTCCCATCAGCATATACAGATTTGAAGATGTTTCCTCTGTGTTCATGAACTATGACCTGAACCTCTTCAGGAAGAAAGCTGAATCAAAGTTCTAGACCTGAGCATTAAGATTTGTGGCAAACTTGCTGTATTTGGCTCTAGTAGCTCTGATCCATCAGAGCTGTGATTTCTGGGAGTACATCATAGAGATTAATGCCATCCAAAAATTAGGACTCTATAAAATCCCAGAAATCTCAGACCATAAAACACTCTTTCTTCTCATTTTGCTTATATTTCAAGTGTTTGATGTTTATAGTATAAAACATCAAAAATATGGGACTTATAACTCTTTCTCCAAGAAAATCATACTACACACCAATGATTTGATTATTGAGATTTTCCCACTAGAAAAATAGCCTGCATTCCATTTTGCTTAATTTTATTCCACTACTACTAGTGATACTACTATAGATACATCTCCCCTTTTCCTTCTTCCATTCCTTTCTTTCATTTTTTTGTATTAAAATCATCAATGTTTTTCACTAGTATTTTCCTCCATAATCGTCACTTAACCAAGTTCAGTATATCAAGAGTCATGCTTATATTCCCCCTTTACAATTTGCTCTTTGTTTCCTATGCCTGTAGAGGTGTGCCTTTGAGTTATCAAATTTCATTATTTGTTTTCAAAATTTTTCCAGAGTATACTAAGTATGATGCAAACTACCAAGAAAGGAGTTTAGGAATACTTAAAATTTGACACAGTATCCAGATTGTTGAGGTCCAGGGAGGGCACAGGAGGGAAGCTTTCTCAATCAAGAAAATGTATAGGACGAGAAAGCTGTGGAGGGGCAATGCATAAATGAAACTGCAAGTAGTGAGCTCTGCATGAAAAGAAGGTAAACTGTGAATGTTGAGCAATAGGTGATAAGGCAAGGACCCAACTGTGAAGGACGTTGTGCATTCTAATGGGGTTTGGTCTTTATCCTTAATGATAAAGGGGGATAAGAAAAATTTAAGAAGAGAATGATCAGACTTCTGTTTTTAAAAGATCACACTGACAACACATAGAGACTGGATGTGGGGGGAGGGGGGGTAAGAGAAATGGATAAGAGGTCAATTTAGTAAACTGAGCAATAAGTAGTGCACAAAACTAGGGTAATGATTATCCAAATGACTAAACAGGTGCTAGTGAAAAATACTAGTGAAATGATTATCCAAATAACTAAATACTAGTGACTAGTCTGACTACTCTGACACAGAGATAAATGCCATCCAAAAATTAGGACTGTATAAAATTCCAGAAATCTCAGACTATAAAATATTCTTCCTTCTCATTTTGTTTATATTTCAAGTGCTAGATATTTACAGTATAAAACATCAAAAATTTGGGACTTACCAAGTTTTGGTGAGAGTGACTGACAGAAGGTGAGAGTGACTGACAAAGTAGTCAAGGATGACTTTCAATGTCCATGCTTAGGAAAATAAGGGAATTGTGGAAATGATTTGCTCATTTATTGAGAAAAAAATACAAAGTGGAAATTCCAGTCAGGAGAGGGGAGCAATTCCACTTTGGATCTATTGCACTGATGGTGCCTCTTGTACACTCAAGTGCCTATATGGGAATGACTGATGGAGTCACAAATCCAGGATCCTTCAGTCTACACAGGCCAGTGAGTTCTTGAGGATAAATTAAACCACCCAGAGAGTGATTTGAGAAAGAGAGTAGAGAGTTCACGACATTCGAGATGTGGACAAAACACCACTGACTCATGAAAAAATAATGATAAAGAATAGTCACAGAGGTCAGAATAAATCAAAATGAGCATTCTGTCACCAAAAAAAGGAAGAAAGAATTTCAAGAAGTTCTCACCACTATCAAACAGGGAAGCAGGTACTGACAGATTCATTGCAGGCAGCAGCAGGCAGTCACTGGTGACTTTGCCAGAAATGGTTTCTTGGGAGTGATATTTACAGACCTCATTGCAATGAGATTTGTTGAGTCAGTTTTGGTAATTTGCATCTTTCAGAGAATTTGTCCATTTAATCTAAGTTGTCATATGTATTGTTACAAATTTTTCATAAGATCCTCTAATTATCACTTTAATCTCTACAGGATTCTTAATGACGTCCTCTATTTCATTCTGGATGTTGGCAGTCAGTCTCTTCTCTCTTTTTTATCTTGATCAGTCCAACTAGAAGTTTATCAATTTTACTTATTTATGTCCCAGTGAAGCAAGACTTGGTCTCACCAGTATTCTCTACTCTCTGCTTCATTAATTTTGTGTTTTTTAATTGTGTCCTTTCTTCTACTAACTCTGAGTTTAATTTGCACTTTTCATTTCTGAATTAGAGAACTTATATCATTGATTTTAGCATTTACTTGTAGTTTTAAAATTTGCTCCTGATACTATTCAGCAATCAAAAAAGATAAGCTCATGCCATTTGCAACAACATGGATGGAGCTGAAAGGGATTATTCTCAGTGAAAAAAGTCAGAAGGAAAAAGAAAAATATCGGATGGTTTCACTTATAGGCAGAACATAGAGAAACCATACGAGGTTCAGGAAAAAAAAGACAAAACTAGCAGGCAATCTATAAATCAGAGACATTCAGCAGGGGAGGGGGAGGGGGAGGGAGAGGGATCAAAACAGGAGGGAAGAGCACAAGAGTTTATGGTGATGGTTCATGAGTATCTTTGTAATTTTATGGGGATAACACCTGAGAGGAGAAATCAAACATTTTACAAAAAATGAACAATGATGTAAAATTATTTTTTTATTTTTAAATTTATTTATTTGTGCATACAAGCTGGGGCACAGGCCAGCAGCATGTGGGATGTGGGGACGAGAGGGTTCACCAGAGACAGAGCGGGGAGCAGAACAGGCAGATCAGAAATACACTGCTGAGGGGAGCAGCGGGCGAGGCAGGAGAGGTAAGTAAAAATGGGAAAAATATAAAATTAGCTCCTGGTTTTAGTTACCCTATGATTTTTATATCTTGTGTCTTTTTCTCTGCTTTTATTGAGATATGCTTGATATATATCACTATTTAAGGTCAAAGTATACTGCATGGGGTTTGATTTACATATAATGTGAAATGATTACCCTGAAAAGTTTAGTCAGCATCTATAATCTTATACAAATATAATAAAATGAGAAAGTTAAGAAAAAGAAAAAAAAAGTTTCCTTGTGATGAGAAATTTTAGAATTTATTTTCTGAACAACGTACCTATATATTGTATAGCAGTCTCAACTATAATTAGCAGATCATATATTATATCCTTAGCACATATTTATCTCCTAACTGGAAATTTGTACTTTTTGACCACCTCCTTCTATTCCCCTAACCCTCGCCAACCCTTGCCTCTGGTAACTGCAAGTCAGATTTCTGTTCTATGACTTTGGTTTGTGTTTTTGTTTGCTTGTTTTTAGATTCCACATGTAAACGAGAACATATAGCATTTGTCATTGTTTTGTTTTTAATTTTTTTTCATTCCCAAAACATTTTCTTTTTTTGTTGTTGTTGTTGGTAATTTCTCTTTTCTTCTGTGGATTATATTGAAGCTTGTTTTATTTCCAAATATTTGATTATTTCCCAGATAACATTTTGTTATTAGTTTCTAATTTATTCCTTTGTGATTAGAGAACATACACTGTATATTTTTAATTTTACTTTAAAAGTTTGCTGAAATTTGTGTTCTCCAACTCTTATAATTTCTCATAAGACACCTTTCATATTTTTGTATTTCTCTATAATGCATATTCTTCTCTATTCTTAAAATTTTAATGTCTATAACTGCTTTTCTCAATATGATTCCACCTTGCTGTTTGTGGTATAGGGTGTGTAAGTGTGCATTCTGTGTTGAATTTATATTGAGCTTCTTAGACTCAGTTTTTATAATTTTTAGAAAATTTGGAAAACTTCTAGCCATTATATCTTCAAATATTTTTCTGCTCCTTTTAAGGATCCAATTAGACATTTTAAATCACTTTATGTTCCATAGATTAACAATCTCTCAGTTTTTTTTTTTTGAGGGTCTTTTCTTCCTTTTGCTTATTCTATTAAGTTAGAAACCACTGATCTTTTTTTTTAAGATTTTATTTATTTTGCATACAGGCTGGGGTACAGGCCAGATGTATGGGGCGGTGAGAAGATTCACCAGAGACGGAGTGGGAAGCAGAACAGGCAGATCGACCAAAATACACTGCTGAGGGGAGCAGGGTCTGAGGCAGGAGAGGTCTGCTGTGCCATGTGGGAATCTCCCCTGCGGGGCATTGAACTTGTATCGCTGCTGACAGCTCCACAGTGCTGAGCTTTAACCCACTGTGTCACTGGCGAGGCCCCAGAAATCACTGATCATTTCATTTGAAATGTCTAATTTGTTCATTAACCTCATCCAGAAAACCATTACATATTTCTGATTTTCCATTCTAGGTCTTTTTAATCATTTTGTCTTATATATTTTCACTTCTCATTGTATTCATTTTTCCCCTTGTTTCAACAGTATAACAGTTGTTTCAACACCCTTGTCTGCCAGTGTTGTCATCTGAGTCATTTCTTAGTTTGATTTCATTACCAAATTTCTCTTGGTTCCATACCTCTGCTCCTTGGACTATTTAGTAATATTGAATAGATACTAAGCATGATTTTCTGAATTTTGTTGTCTTTCTTTAGATATCACTGGGCCTTATTATTAATTTTGACTTGAGGGTTTATTTCAGTTATTGACATATCATTTTATACCTCTTGGACATTCTTTTAAACTTTATTAAAATACATAGAGCAACCTTCACTCTAATAACAACTCAATCCTAATTCTAGGGCTTAACCCTCTGGGGTCCCAAATGAGCATCAATGACTCTCAACTCTAGCAAGTAGGAGGTAGAACATCTTTTTGAACTTTGTGAATTCTAGAAATTGTCCAACTTACCATACTTTAGTTTTGCTTATCCATAAGTACACATGCATCACCTAATATATTTAGCAATTGCTCAAAGGCAATGCTACACAAATGTTTTGGAACCTTCTTTTGCAATATATGGTGTGAAGACTACAAGAAATTTGGCATTTCTGGAGCATAAAGATGGGGAGTAGTGAGTGAGAATCAACTATGTTAGAGAAAAAGGCAAATATCAGGTTATAAAGGGCTTTGACAGACACATTAATGAATTGGACTTTATCTTAAGATTAAGGAAAGCTGCTGAAATGTGTTTAGAAATACATCCAATATATAGAAAATATAAAGAATAGATCAGGGAGATTACAAGACTAAGGTCAGGGCTATTTTAACATTCCAAGAGAGACACTGACTAACTGAACCATGGTTATGATACCTGGAATGAGAAGGAAAAGACAAATTTGATGAATTGTAATAATACGTCCCACTTTTTAAGTGCTTGCTATATTCTAGACTTTGTTCTTAGTACTTTGTGTAAGATAAGCTCATTTATAACCCTCACTATAACTTAATAAGAGAGATACTTTTGTTATTCCAATTTAATGATGAGAAATTATTAGCACATGACTGAGGTGTATCCAGAAACTCCATGTTCTAAAGGGACCTAGTCATCTGTGCACACAAAGGCAAAGGAAGCAAACTACTAGTGTGAAAAAAACTTTAATAGAATTAGTATGGGAGGGAAGGAAAAGGGCACAAAATGGAATAGAAAAGAACACAAGGGACCATGGAGATGGATCACGGGTGAATTGGTGGTGGGCTACCCAAGGGGAATACAAAATGTAAAAGACATAAATAACAATAAAAATATATATTTATTAAAAAAATAGAATTAGTATGTCTAAAGAAGGAAGGATAGTCCTAATAATAGTTTCTAATACAAACTCGCCAAATTACCCATCTCCTCATGGGCAAATGCATAGACAAACAGGTTTAGCCTAAAGCAGGACTGCTGAGGCCTGGGAGCTTGCCAACAGTCTAAATCACCTTCTTAACTGTAAGAAAAGGGTAAGGCAGGTCTGGGACAAAAGGAGCAAAATCGAAGTACACATCAAGATAATGGCTGCCATCATCTCTGCAAAGTCAGTTTTCTATATGGCTCTCCTGCATGTGTCTCGTTTCAAGTACCCCCAAGTCCATGGATGCAAGTCAAAGGTGGAAAAATAAGAGCATTTTCCCCTCTCTTCCATGTTATATAGCTTCACCAGGCCAGACAGCCCCACCCCTAGTTCCTGGTAGCTCTCTCCCCTCAAGAAACTTGGGTCATGGTGCACTGCCGCCTGTAATCCAAGACACCTGCATGTAACTGGGGTGGGGAATATGGCACCTCCATTCACAGAGGTGCATATGTAATCGAACTAGGCACACCATGTTTAACCTACATTACACAGCCAGTAGTGGAAAACTGAGACCAATCCCAGACAGCCTGACTATATGCTCTTCATAATTATATTGTACTGCTTCAGATAGTTGCTTGATATTATAATTACCTGCTTATTTTGTCTTATTTTTATTCTTGATTGGAAACTCCCAAAATCAAAGATTATATCTTGAATTTTGTAATGTCTCCAAGGGATACAGCCATACACTAGACACACAGGCAACCTGCTCTCCTAGACAATCAACACGTAGAGAAAGAAATAAAAAGACCATTTCAGGGAATGTTATGAACAAACAAAAGGAAATAAGCTGAGGAGTTTCTGGGGATAGGGTGTCAGGGAAGTCTTCTCTAATTTTGAACTTCAGTCACTCAGTTATGTGAGGTAACCTTTTCTTAGGAAGAGAAGGAAAGTCTCCGTTGCAGAAACACTGAGGGAAAATGGTGTGGGATAATATCAGAGAGGAATATAAAGCCAGATACATTTCCTAGAGCAAGTCTTATAAGAAATTTACATTTTATTTCAAGTGCAATGAAAAGTCAATGGAGGGTTTTAGTGGGGGAGGAGAAGGATGATAAGATCTGATTTACATTTGAAAAGAGACTGACAGTGGAAGGGAAGGAAGTGAAAAATTAGAGAAGAGAAACCTAGAATTTGAGGTATTTTTATTCCATAAAAGTATAATCTAAGATATGGCAGTGTTTTAGAATCATTGGAGTTTAGGAACAGAAGAAATTTGAAGTGAGGATGTAATTTACTTGAATGTTCAAATCTTTTTTTTGAGCAGGATAACTATTGATGAAGAGATATGCTATGTCATCCAGAAAAGGGAAAGAATATTTAGATTAAAAAACTTAATAATGGAGAAAATTTTTGCTTAAGTCTATGATGTGAATGTTTCACAAAAGAAAGAGAGACTGAAGGAGCAGGGGAGGCACTGAGGGAGGGAGAAGAAGGAAGGAAGCAGCAAGAGAGGGAGGGAGGTAGCAAGGGAAAGAACAAGTAGGGCTGATGAGTGATGATTATGAGAAAATAGTTCAGCAAATCAGTGCAGCACTAGTGTGCAATGAGTAGAATGTGTATCTGGAAAATCAAGTTTGGTTTCATTTAATATCAGGAAATAGATTGAGGAAAACTGTGACTACAGACTAGAAAAGAGAACCTAGTAAATGAATAGGTGTTTCACAGTCCACAACAGAATCGTGTCTCAGAGGGCAGCCAGCCTAAACGAGAGACCCACTCTACCTTCATCCACTCCAGGTCTGTCTCAGCTTTTGTGTATAACTTGATTTGGAATGAGCCCATCTGACAGTTTTGGAAAGAGTAAATATCTGTGTCCCATTTATAAAAATACAGTGATGGCTGAGTGTAAGAGGGAGGGGAATGAGGGGAAGACAAAGCATCTTGATTAACTCAGAGGTAAACAAGGCTAACATGGAACAGGGAATACATGGTGGAAAGCGAGACAGCAATCCATACATAAGGAAAAAAAGAAAGAAGGAAATTAGAGAAAGATGGTAAAACTTACAAAAAAGGAAAAGACCAGACAAGAAAGCAAGCATAGGATGTTGATTTTTTGATGTATTAAGATACTGTAATACAACTGGATGTCAGTGAAAGAACTGAATATATTTCCTCATCTATTAATTTGGTAATCTGATCAAAAAGCTTATGGATTTGTGAAAAGATAATAGATAACAGAGCCAAAAGAATTAGGGTAATTTTCTTTTTTTTTTTTCATACCACCTAACTTCTATACATATGAAAAGTAAATGTTTCCACTAGGGAATAAAACACTCAGCAAACCCTGTTTAGCATCTATGAGCAGGTTTGTCATATGGTTACTAAAATGAGTTATATTCAATCTTCGGTCTGGATATTCTTTTGGTACTTCCCTAGATGCTGGCCTTAGGGACTGCGCACATCTGCTGGAAGTCACATATACTCTATGAGAATCAGAATTAAAAATTATGGCTGCTTCATCTAGTAAGACAATAGGGAATCTCAGCTATTATAGCCCTGTAGGAAAACTTTTCTCAATAATGTTTTAATCACATTCCGTGGGAAGATATCAGGTGCTATTGTTTTAACTGATGTGTTGGTTCATTGCTTCACAAATGGTGGGCACACAATAGCATTTCAGGGGTGGCATGTTCCCTTAACCCGCTCGGAAGAGTATTAACCCTGAACTCCCAGCCAGGCATCCATCAGCTGACCCTCCTGGGGCTGTCATTATTCCCTAACCTGCCTCTTTGCTCCAATCAAGCCACCCTGCTTACTATTCTCTGTATATGACTTGCTAATTTTAGTACATGTTGCTCTGAATCATAGCATGTCAGAGCTGAAAAGGTTCTTAGAGTTTTAGACCAGCCCTCCTCAATTTACACCTGAGGAAACATATTTCAGTAGTCCTTCAAACCCTAGCTCAAAACTTACTTCCCACAGATTGCTTTCCCTGTTAAGTTGTAGCCAGCTCTGAAAATGACTCCTATTCTTTGTATTTCTTTTGCTATAATAAGTTCTATTTGTCCAAGAAGGATGTCTTGGATAAGTAAATGTGCTTTCCTTGGCCTCCATTTCCTTTGTTATAATAGAAAAGGACTGGATTTGGTGATTTCTAAGATCCCTTTTTTCTATGATACATTTTGATTCTACAAATTGGTCTTTGAAGTCCCCTGCTTTTTGTAATTGTTCTTGATCATACATGCAGGCAGTCCTTGCTTTGCATGATACCTTGTGAACTCAAAGTGGTATGCACTGGCTCCTGTTCCTTCCTCCCACTTTCTGTGGTGTCTGAGGTCAGGTGTCAATTATCACAACACTGCAAAGTCAAGAATCAATACAATCTGCAATACAATACTGCACAGTGCAGAGCAAGAATTTCCTGTATTTTTCTACTCCCCAGTAGTGGACATTTCATGTTTTGCCTTTTAGTGCTCATTCATTCCCCAGACTTTCTTTGAAGAATGAAACTTTCCTTAGTAGAGAAACTGCAATTCAAGGACATTTCTTTCCCTGGTGACCACCTCATTCATCTGATGGGGCCAATCAGACATTCTTCCTGGAATTTACATCTTGGGTCAGAACACCAGGATTGAAAAGGCTGCACTGGATTCACCTGATGGCATTGCTCTGTGGTTGTTGCCTCTGATGCCTGCATACCAGTTCTATGAGAACTGATCGTGCAAATGTTCCCATGCGAAGAACTACCCTACGTCATTCATTGAACCCCCTTTTATTGAAGTTGTATGAAATTGATTTGTGTTGTAAGCAACAGAAACCACTTCCCTGATTTAGAGTTTCTGCTTTTACTAGAACCACAATATTTAATTTCCTCCTACAAACTTCAGAAACCAATGCTGTAGTATTTCTTGACTGTCCTTCCAGTGACTATGTAGTTGTCTTGTTTAATCCCTAAATTCCACTTACCGCCACTGAAGTTTTCATCTAAAGATAGTATTGCTTTCAGAATTTTGCATTTTTACTATTGCTTCTACCATTCTTTTCTGTATTAAAGCATAAACTTCTGACTCATTTAAATCACCACCCTTTGTACAATCACTTGGTTAGATTGAAACTCAGAATCTTTCTTCTACAAAGTTTCACATGAATCTGTTTGTATCTGTTCTTTTCAATTTCTTTCAATTTTTTTTAATATTTATTTACTTATGCATACAAGCTGGGGTGTAGGCCAGAGATGTGGGGTGGTAACAGAATTCACCAGAGACAGAGTGGGGAGCAGAACAGGCAGATCTACTAAAGTACACTGCTGAGGGGAGCAGCAGGTAAGGCAGGAGAGGTCTGCTGCACCATATGGGAATCTCCCTGGCCGTGTATCAAACTTGTGCTGCAGTGGCTCTGGATAGCTTCATGGTGCTGCAACTTAACCTGTTGTACCACCAGGGAGGCCCCAATTCCTTTCAATTTTTTGGTTACAATAGAGATAACCTATTTACTAGGTTATGACCTGAAGCTGATAGCTTACATTAGCATTCACTCTGTGGTGTTCATTCTATGAATTTTGATAAATGATGTATTTATCGTAGTATCACACAAAAATAATTTCCCTACCCTAAAAGCCATCACTGCTTCAGCTACTCATACCTCCTCCTGGAAAACACCTAGTGAATTATGTGTTGGGTCTTTTGCTCATTTTTGTAGGGATATTTGTTTTCTTATTGTTGAATTTTAAGAACTCTTTGTACATTTTAGTTAACAGTCTTTTTATCAGATCTATCTTTTGCAAATATTTGCTCTCTGTGACTTGTCTTCTCACACTCTTGGAAGTGAGCAGAAAATTTAATTTTAATGAAATCCAGTTTATCAATTATTCCTTTCATGAATTATGTCTTTGGTGTTATAAAAACAGGTCGCCATATCTTAGATTTCCCCATATCTTATGTTCTAGGCATTTTATAGTTTTGTATTTTATATTTAGTTCTCTGTTTCATTTGAGTTAATTTTTGTAAAAGGTGTAAGTTCTGTGTCTAGATTCTTTTTCTCCATGTGAATATTCAGTTGTTCCAGCTCCATTTGCTGAAAAAAAAATGACCTTTTCTATAATATTACCATGCTCCTCTATTAAAATTCTGTTGACTATGTATAATTCCTTCATTTTTAGTCCCAGAATTACCATTTTAGATTTTTTATTAACTCTTCCCTGGATTAACCCAGTAGCTCCCCATTCATGCCTATGATGGCCAAGTCCTAGATTAATCTTCTTAAAGCAAATCTGTAATTGAACTATCAGTGACCCCACATTGACAAGAAGCATTTGAAGTTATAAAGCCCTAACACCATGAAGTTGGCAGGAACTGAAATTATCAGTCTAATTTACCTCTAATTCATTATCATCAAATTCGGTATCTCAGAGAGACAGTTGTGCAGTTTTTACTTTGGTATTCTTGGTGGCACAGAGTTCTGTTTCTCAAAATAAATATCATTTTATTTTTGAACATTTGGTTCAAATATTGAACTAAAAAACAGTCTTTATTTCATTAGTTCAAATTTTTCCTGCCAGAACTTTTAGAATGAGTCTATCCAGGGGAGACTTAAGACCACAGGCAGCGGAGAAGCAAATTTTTAAATATCAACTCCATAATTTACTCACCATGTGTATTTGAACAGTTGACTACTAACAACAATAGAAATTATCCCATAAAGTCATTGTAAAATTTAAATGAGTTAATACTTATAAAGCATCTTAGAGCACCTCTTGGTATGTGCAAGCTCTTAATAAATGATAGCAATTATTTTCTCATGAGATAACACTTTCAACTAATTGTAATGGCTCTGTCTGCCTCTTTTCCATTTTTCTCCTTTAAGTTCACCACATCCAATTTCTTCATTGCACATGAACATTGATTCCGGTGTCATGAAAAGACTTAGGTTTGAATATCAGCTTTGCCACTTAGTAGATGTATAAATTTAGACATACAAATTCCTTAACTCACTCAAACTGTTTTTATCACATATGAAAAGAAAGAACTGTTTTACTAGGTTGAATAATTGCCCCAAATATACCCAAGTCTTAATTCCTAGAAACTGCAAATACTATATGGCAAAAAAATATAATTAAATTAAGGATTTTAAACGCGAGAGATCATTTTGGGTTCTCTAAGTAGGCCTAACTGCAATCATAAGTGTCCTAATAAGAGAGAAGCTGAGGGAGATTTGACTATAGAAGAGGAGAAGGCAATGTGATGATGACCCAGATGTTGGGCAGATGTGACCACAAACCAAAGAATACTGACATTCGCCAAAAAGAGATGAGGAATGGATTACCCCATGGTAATCCCCAGAAAGAATTATGTCTACCAACTGACACTTTGATTTTTGCTCCATAGGCTCATTTTAGACTTCAACCTCTAGAATTGAAAGAGAAACTTCTGTTTATTGAGCAGAAAAATCCAGTAACTAATCTAAGGTAAGGATTCCTACCTCATGGAAGATGAAAAAGAACCAATTGCCAGAAGTAGAAACCCACAGACTTTGACCCTCTGCACCTTTTCTAGGACAACTCAACATACTCAGTGCTGGTTAGAATACAGTTTCTATTACAGAAAGAAGAAAAGTACAGCAATATTCGTGTCTGTGCTATGTGTCACTCTTTTGTTAGTGGGACTTTACTGATAGCCCATGCAGGGCTGTGTTCTACAAGCTTCCTCCTGATCTGTGGGTGAAAAAATTTTCCCTTTCTTTGGATGGCAGATATCCTAGTGGGATAGCCACTCCATGATGCAAAAATGTCAGCAGTACAAGAAAGTTCACTGCACACCAAGAAGAGGAAGGATTTCTCCTGATAAGCAAAGAGAATCTGAACTATTACTAGGCACCAATATTCATATAAGGGGATGTGTCACGTTCAGGGCACTGATTGGACAATCCCAGGGACTGACAACAGGTTGTAGCCTGATTGCTTCCCCAACACCATTATCTTAAGTTCCTAAATTTATCATGTTTTTAAATAGTTAATTGGAAACTAATGCAATTATATTTATTAAACATATATTTGAGGGCTCCCTGGTGGTGCAAGGGGTTAAGCCTCAGCACTATGAAGATATCTGCAGCCACTATAGCACAAGTTCAATCCCTGGCCAGGGAGATTACCCACATGGCCCAGCAGACCTCTCCTCTCTCGCCCGCTGCTCCCCTCAGCAGTGTATTTCAGTCAGTCTTCCTGTTCTGCTCCGCTCGCTCTGGTGAATCCTCTCATCCTCCCACCACACCTCTGGCCTGAACCCCAGCTCTTGCATGCATAAATAAATAAATCTTTTAAAAAATAAACATATATTTGAAAGGATCAAATGAGAAAAATACAGATTTATATATTAGAGAAATATACAAATGCCTATACAAAGTAATTACACTGTGTCCAGTTACTTTAAAAAATGACTCACACCACGGAGAAATAAAATGACTGAAAAGGTTAAAGACATGTAAGCAGCAAATGACATGTTTATTGCATTACCCCACATAAGAAATGAAGGTGGCAGCAGGCTAGACGTGAGAGTAGAAAGAGCGCCTGTATTTTTAGAAGACAGAAATTTTGGCTATCAATTAGACAGAAAGGAATAGAGGGAAAAAGATTTAAGAATTAAGATTGACTCCCAGCTTCCTGACCTGAACAATCTAACCATCTACGCTTCCCTTTTCTGTTTGGGAGCTTAAGGTTCACATTTGCTACTGATAAAGCTGGCATTGCAACAAAATAACTGGCCCACTTTTCCACTGACTTATTCTTAACTTCGCCCAGACACCATCATAACCTGCAAATAATCAAATCTGATTATTTCGTATCATATCTGATTTTTTTTAAATAAAAATTTATTTCATTAACGTAAACATTTAGGCACTTGCCATTTTGTTCTCTGACTTAGTCTGGCAAAATGACAACAATCTCATGACCTTACAAAGTTCTATGCTTCATAGAACTATTTTCTGGAAGAGAACAGTCAGAAATCAAGGGCCTGATTCAGGAAACAGTACACCTTCTAGAAACATTTGGCAAATGTGGCTGTTGTGCCTCACCCCTAGGTAATTTAATCAAATGGCAAATGTGTCCAGTGGATCTCTATTTAGTGTGTAGGGTCGCCAGGAAAAAAAAATAAATTGAAAGGATAAATGTATACTACAATTGTGTTTATCTGGGTCCACACTTTAGGTGATTGATATTGGATGTAGAATTCTTTCTCTTTTGTCAGAATCAATTACACAAATAAATTTTTTCTAATCTCAGATCTGTGCATACCTGCACATTTCACTGTTTCCAGAAGACTCATTATAATCATCACTGAATATTTATTGAGAACCTACTGGGCATAGAGAGCTGGACTAGGCATGTGATCAAGAGAGAGTCTATTTCCAGCCAAGTCCTTTTGTTTCCATCCTGTTCTGTGAGTAATAACATACCTAAGGAAAGTGTAATTCTACACATAATCAAACTTATTATCTGATTTGATCATTATTTTGATTGCTACTTATGATTTATAATAGAGGTCATTATTATATTACATACTTTCTGTATATAATTAAGTTACTTTAAATGAAGACTTTCATTCAGCTCAAGTTAGCAAGAATAATGTATTTCTGATTTCCTCATCACCAACAGAAGAGAAATTGAGCCACAGGGGAAAGAAGTATTATATTATTGAAAAGGTTTTTTATTCCAAAATTTTAGAATGCATTGTATCCATCAATGGGAAGATTGATGGCATTTAATATGATATAAATTTCATTGTTTCAAAAAAAATTATCAGAAGTATGTCAAGGAAACTAAGTTCTCTGCATTCCATGTGGGGTTTGAATTCTCTGATCATATTACAAGGTTTAAGTTTTAACAGGAAAGGAAAGATCACATTGTTATAGTTGCACATAAAAGACAAAAGGGCCAAATTGATAAAGGAAAAAAGAAAACTCCGTGTCTTTCAAAACAGATTTTCAGGTTTTTCATTGTTAGTGAGTTGGTTTATGTGTCAGGTGAACTTTGATCTTAAAATATCTTTCACAGGCATGATTTCCTCCCGAGACTATTTTCTGTCTTGATATCCTCATAAGCGAAACAAGAATAAATATTTTGTTCCATAAAATATTCCTCTCATGACTACTATTTGTATCTCTTAAACTTGTCTTTGTGTGAAGGAAGTTGTAACCAATTTTTTAAAAAATGTTGTTAGCTTATCAGAAAGCTCTTTATCTTTCAAACAGGAATCATTTCCTAACATCCTAAAAGTTGGGGTGTTGAGGGGAATAATCTGTATCATATCACCTTCATTTAATATCCAATGGCCATAGCAAATTTCTTCTGGATTTCAATCCCTTTCTTAGCTTTCTTCTTGAATCCTTCCCTTCCTCTTTCCCTGTGCACATGTGCTCCCCTTCACCCCCACCTTCAGCAAGATGGTGCACCTTATTCCTTCTGGCTCTAATCTGGCAAATGCAGGTGCCACCCCTCTCTGCCTAACCTATGTAGCACCAAAGCCATCTAGGTACATTCTAAGCAACCCCTCAGACAATAAGTCTTCCTTTTTTGTGCCAGAATCTTCTTGGAAACCTATGCCAGATGAATTAGTCAAAAGTACATTCCCTGTGATCACAAAAAGTAATCTGGACTATACTTGGGCTATATTTAAACTCAATTTAAAATGATAAGTTCTGAATGTGTTTCCCTCTCTGATAGAGGAGAGGTAATTTACTTTCCCACTGGCTCCTATTTTTGTTATCAGTTTTTGAATCAGTCTTTTCCTAATTAATTCATTCATCAATGTAAATTTGTATATTTTTATATTCTTAACTCTTCCTTAACTCTTTTGCGGTGTTTATAAAGGCAGCAGGAGAGTAAAGGCTGACAATTGGGACGTGTGAGGGTCACCCTAACTTATCTAGCCTAGGGACTCCAGCTCATCTTTCCATTACTGAGAATTCCACCGCAAAAGTGGAGTTCTGGCCTCCATCTAAGACCAAACTTTCTCATTTTATCAAAGAATTCATTTCCTATAGTTACCCCAAGGTGAGTTAATCGTAGCACATTTATAAAGGGTTTATTATCAAGAACAGGCCTACTATGCAGAAGGAGCTCGTAATTCCTTATTGATGGTTATATATGTTAACCCTGATGTTGCTTTCCATCCACTTTACTGTAGCATTTAAATGTAATGTAATTTCCTCACATAAAGTCTCCGCCTTGTGAATTTAGGATTTAGTTATAACTCGAGACTCTGAACAAGCTGTCGTGGCCAAACTGTGCTTTGTCCTTACCGTTACCCTTCACCCAGTCCCCCCTTACTGGGAAGTGAACTAGATATCCTCTCACAAGTCAGAGTGCCACTTCTAAGGCATGGACTTCCCTTACTGAAAACACACAGAGAAATTATTGCTAGCCTCGATTTATCTTACCCAATTTGGGAGTCTTCTACTTCCAAGAGATCCCAGAGGATTTCTACTCCTCTGATTAAAAAAGAGAAATATTTTATTTCCCATTTTTCAAATTAAAGTTCACATATTGGAGAAATGCATATTTTATTTCTATTGTGGTAACTTTGTCCGAAAGAAACAGTCAATAGACAGTATCTGACTGAGCAGTAGTTCTAATATGTGCTCAGGATTTATTTCTAAGTCATAGGCTTAGAATTTCTCATAGAAACAACATGAAAACTAGTGGTTTGTTTTCCTCAAAAAAAAAAAACCACTTTTTTTTTTAATTTTTGCATAGAAGAACTGGGGTGTAGGTCAGAGGTGTGGGGGTGAGAGGATTCACCAGAGACAGAGTGGAGAGCAGAACAGGTGGATCTACTGAAATACACTGCTGAAGGGAGCAGTGGGCAAGACAGGAGAGGTCTGCTGTGCCATATGTGGGTCAGCTCCCTGGCTGGGGATCGAACTCTGGTCTTAGAGATAACACTGAGACTTAGCCAGGAGGCCACCAGGGAGACCCTCAAAAGAAATATTTCATGCCTGATGTTCATGACATTATTTTGTCTATGTCTAAGGACCATGAATCACACAGTACATATATGAGAGACACAGTGCCCTCCCTTTTCTTGTTAGAATATGTTAGAATATGATAAGTAAACATAGCTACTTCAAGGGTACTAGCTAACCAGACATTTATTAGCTCCTGAAATCAACTGTTTACCTATTCACGCTTGAAGAGCTGAGACTAGAAAGCTTAAGGGAACAAAGCACCTGACTCAGTTTACATGTAAACATGATGGATTGACAACATGCAGATGAAGGATACTCATTCAGGTGATGCCACTGGAGTCAACTTTAGATCTTAGCTCCACTACTTATTGCATGTTACCCTCTTTTATGCCCCTTTTGTTTATAGGTAAAATGAGAGTAATGGTAGTATCTAGTGCATTAGGCTTCTTGGGGATTATGTGTGTTGTTACACCAAAAGTACTTAGCATGATACGTAACACAGAGGATGCTTGTTGTGGTGACAGAGGTACTTTTTGTTACCTTCTTCACCATGATTTCCCTTTCTCCAGGAATTGCCTCTCTCCCAATACCCAGAGGTGGGTCTCAACAACAATTTATGTAATCCTTGACTGTCCACTAAACAGCCAGGAGTGGACAATTTGAACTTTGCTAATTAGATTTGCTCCCCAGAATTCTGGTTTGTGAATTTAATGTCTTAGACAGAGAACTGGAGGTTACTTTGCTTTAGTGGCCACAATCAAGAGACAAGGCTCAAAAACTCATGCAATTTAAGTTCCAAAGAGTCCCTACTTCCTATTGTTGCCAAGGCTGGTTGTTAATCTCGTCTTTGGACTCCTTGAGAATCTCAGGCTCCTCCCAGTAGATTCCTTTCACTGTTTTCTAAGTGAAGCTGGCTTCAACTGGTTTCTGAAGCTTGCAAAGCAAGATTTATTTTTAAGTGTAATTAATAATCATTGTTGTAATGGGCGGAGTGACACTGTTACTAGGAGTAATAAAGGTAGTGAAATCCAAACACTTTGGCTTCTCATTCAAAATGTTACATAATCTAGCTCCAACACTTATGTTTTATTTCATCTTGATGGTTTACTTATATCCTTGATGATAGGGTTCAAATTTTACTTGTGAATATATGGCTCCATGGAAACTATGTATCACAGAGAAAAATCACCCAATAAATAATTTTTTGAATGAAGGAAATAATTTGTGAAGAAAATAAAGTTACATTAAATACGTAAGAATCTAGAGTGTACTGAAAAATGAGGTTCGGGGAAAGATTTTTAAAGGAAGGCATTTTAAAGAGCATTGATAAAGGTGTGTTCATCTCACATTGTTACTGACTTATAGAATAAGCATGAATCAATTAATAATTTTCTTTCTCTAAGCTAAATACTAATTATTACAGTTTGAAATGATAAAAGTTTTAAAATTATAATAAAAAAATGACTCTAAGTCGTTTGGTCATTAACATCACAGGTGTCTCCATAAAAATAGATCTTTATTGGGCCTCCCTGGTGGCGCAATGGGTGAAGCTATCTGGAGCCAGTGCAGCACAAGTTAAATACCCAGTCAGGGAGATTCCCATATGGCGCAGCAAATTCCCACATGGCGCAGCAGACCTCTCCTGCCTAGTTAGCTGCTCCCCTCAGCAGGGTACTTCAGTCGATCTCAGTGTTCTGTACCCCACTCTGTCTCTGGTGAATCCTCTCACCACCCCACACCTCTGGCCTACACCCCAGTTCTTGTATGCATAAATAAATATAACTTTTAAAAAATAGATTTTTCTTGATTTGCCAAACACAGTCACTCCCTTCAACTTCCAAAATACTTGCTGTTATACCCGGCATAGATGACAGTGACTCCTGTGACAGTTTTTTTGTTGTTTGCAAATTTGAGGTAAATGACTTTGCAGTGCAATTTTGCAAGAGTTTAAATTGAGTTGACTTTTAGAACTTGTAAGTTCTAATGATGAAGTTTCTGATTTTGGGTTACTTGAAAAGTTACTTGAAAAGACAAAGTATTATAACAATAAGGGGGTGGGGGAACCTGAGGAAACCCCTTTTTAGAAAATCCTCCTTGCCAAAGAAATTAGAAGCTAAGTGAGGGTGTGAGTATAAGCACTCAGCTGATTGCTGCCCTCCTGGACTCTACATGGAACTATCTGGCAGACTCCTAACCTGGCCTCGCTCCTGTTCTATTGTTTGGAAAGAGCAGAAAGTTCTTTTATGGGGAAATGGGAAGAGAACAAAATGTATTTTTAATTTATTTTTATGATAAATATCATTAAATCAAAATTTAAAGCTATATATTTTTTATTCTCAGTTTGATGCTCATAATGCCAGAAGGAGTCATTTAATAAGAGATTGAAATGAGCATTTAAAAACAATGAAGTCATTATTTTAATGAAACCTGATCAACTTTCCTGAATAATTTGGGGTTTTTTTAAACAACATATTTCAAGGCAGAAAAAAGGAAAAGACCATACGTTTGGCAGAAATGAAAAATGGTTACTATGGCAGCTTGATTTGGACATGGAAAACCTGTTTCAAGCTATTCATAAACCCAACTCTTGCAAACTATTTATTATGTACAATAAATTATATGAAACATGTAATGAAAAAAATGAGAGTGACTTGTTTTAGAACTCAGAGAGTTAATGAAAACTATTTGAGAAGAAAGGACTGGGTAAGTTATGGATCCTGTGTTCCCTGCTGAACTAACTTAATGAATTTTTATCCATTCCAAAAGGACCCCCCACTCTTTACCACCTGACACAAATGTCACATTCTTTAAGGAAGAAAAAAATTAGAATGTGCCCTCGCCACATAAAGTGCACCATTTTCACAATTCAAACCCAATTCATTTAGCCCCTATTTTTTATGCCTGAGTGGGCATCTCTTCTTACACACCCAAGATGAAACTCAGAATTGCAGTGGGGGTGGAGAGATAGAAACTGTCAACCTTCAGATTCTGACCTGCTTATTCTACATGAGGATTTAAAAGAAGACAATATAAATATATTTTCAAGTGGAGCATGACTCTGTGAGTCCAGAAAATGTGGTAATTCTGTATCCAAAATATTTGTGTTTCTACATGTGCATGACACCGGATAAAGACTTGATTTCTGATCTCAAAGACATATAATCTAATTGTTCTATAAAAGATACAGTCTCTAAACAAGAATCATTAGAAACAATATGTAATCAAGTGTTAAATTGTTTCCGATGAATAAAAAATGCCATACAAATTTTACAGGGAGACCAAACAGATTTGGGTGAGAGTAAGGATAGGAGACATATTGCTGTATTTATTTTAACATCTGAAGGTTTATGCTTTGTAAAATAGAAACAATTTGGGAAAGAAGGAATAGGGAGGCAAAAAGTTTACTGATAGAAGTTCGATGAGTGGCACAGTGCTTGCTGATGAAAGCATCACAAAAGTATTGTCCTTTTTAAAGGTAGTGAGAATCCAAACTATGTGCACAAAACTATTCAAGAAATATGGGTGGTAAGAAAATGAAGGCAGGCCTCTCTGGTGGGGGGGGGGGTAGTTGTTAAATATCAACACTATCACTACTGCGGCAGGAGTTCATTCCTGGCCAGGGAGCCGACATGGAGCAGCAGACCTCTTCCATCTCCTCTGCTGCTCCCCTCAGCAGCATATTTCAGTAGATCTGCCTGTCCTGCTCCCCACTCTGTCTCTGGTGAATCCTCTCCCCCTCCACATCTCCGGCCTGCACTCAAGTTCTTGTATGCAAAAACAACTAACTAAATAAATAAACCTTAAAAAAAAAAGAAAATGAAAGTTAAATTTTACAGCACAGTTCCTGAATTTGTGAAGTAGTCAAAATAAACACTATAATCAAAATTAAAAACTCTCCACCACTAAAGCTGATCTCCTGGGTTGAATTTTAAGCTGCTCATGTACCAAATGTCATTCTCCATGCCTGAATTTCTTTACATGGAAAATGGGTGTGGATAATGTCACAACCAATTAATGGAATTATTACAGAAACTACTAAGTTAGCATTTGTAAAGCACTTAGAATAGCACATAGCACAAAGTAAGCATTTCATCAGTAGTTACTAAATTAAAATAAAAAATTCAAATATCTGCATAAATTCTTTTTATAAAAAGGTTTATTTTGTTTATTTATGCATACAAGACCTGGAGTGTAGGCCAGAGGTGCAGGGGGTGAGGATTCACCAGAGACAGAGTGGGGAGCAGAACAGGCAGATTTACTGAAATACTGAAATACTGCTGAGGGGATCAGCGGGTGAGGCAGGAGAGGTCTGCTCTACCATGTGGGTGAGCTCCCTTCTCAGGGATTGAACTCATGCCCCAGTGGCTGGTGATAGCTTGATAGCACTGAGACTTTAACCCCTGCACCACCAGAGAGGGCCCTCTGCATAAATTCTTAATGCTGTAAAGTCTCTCTCATCAAGTACATTTTAGAATTAACTTCCTTATTAGCATCTTTTACATTAATTTAATTCCATTTTAATAGCTGTATTGACTTATAACTGGCAATGAATTACACATATTCAAATTGTAAAATGTAACCAGTTTTGATGTGTGTGTGTGTGTGTATGTGTGTGTATGTGTGAGAGAGAGCCATGACACCCTTTTACAGTCAAAATAATGAACATATCTAATGTCCTTGAAAGTCTTCTCCTGATCCAGTAAAATCTCCCACATCCATTTCTGTCCCCACCCTGTTCTCAAGTAACCATTTATATACTTTCATTATTATATATTACATATTAGTCGTACTTTCTAAATATCAATGGGGGTTCAGTTTCTCTAGTATAAGGCTGAAGTTTATTTTAAAACATATATTTAATTATTTCATCTCTTTTTGTTGAAATGACCTTCTTTTCTCCACTGAATTACCTTGTACCTTTGTCAAAAATCAACTGACCTCATTTAGTAAGTCTATTCAAAATTCTGTTCCATTGATATATTTTATCTATGTCCTGATTATAGTATATTGATAAAAAGCTTCAAATTAGATAGATAGGCCCTGCAACTTTATTTTTCTTCAAAGTTGTAACTTCTCTAGGTTTTTTACTTTTTTTATGAAATTTATAATGAGACAAATATCTATAATTCTGGAATTCTGATTAGAATTGTATTGAGTATTCTGAGCTAAAAGTTCATGAAGAATTTATTTTTTACATGTATTATTAATTTATTTTAATTATAATTTTCTTTCACAATCTTTCCTATTTTATATGGGGTTCATTTACATATTTTTATATATACTCCTAAATATTTGATTTGTATATTATATTTTTTGTAAATTATATTTTCAACTTCAACTGCTTGACATTAATATATAAAAATGCACTGACTTTGAATATTGATGTCATATCCTGAAGCTTTGCTAAATTAATTAATGGTTCCATATTATTTATATACAATGTTGTATGTGAATAAGGAGAATTTTGCTGTTTCCTATCTACTCTACATTTTGTAGTATACTAATGTGGTGAATTATATTGACTGATCTTCAGATAGTCAACCGATTTTGTAACCCTGGCATAAAGTTCACTTAGTCATGATATATTTATCCTTTGCTTATAGTTGGATTGAATTTGCTAAAATTGTAAAGAATTGTTGCATCTACACTTACAAGGATTACTAGTCTTTAGTTATTTTTCTGTTTGTTTTGTTTTTCTGGTATTTGGTGTTAGTATCAGAGTAATGCTGAATTCACAAGTGAGTTAGGAACTATTCCTTTAGCTTCAGTTTTCTGGAATAGTTGATGTTGAATTTGTATTGTTTCTTCCTCAAAAGTTCCAGGGAAGCTATGTGTGTGTGTGTGTGTGTGAAGGTTTTTTGATAACTTACTATTTCTTTATCATCTATAAAATAAATAAGGTTATCTATTTTGATTGAGCTTTCAAAGTTTATGGCTTGGAAGAAATTCATTCATTTCATGTAAGTTGTCAGAATCATTGATACTAAACTGTCATAATATTTCTTTATGATCTCTTTAGTATCTGGGACATCTATAGTGATGTCATTGCTTTCATTCATGATATTACTAACTTGTATTTTCTTGCTTTCTTTCTGATTGTTTATCTAGAGATCTATCAACTTTAAGGATCTACTCAAACAACTAACTTTTGATTTCATTGACTTTTTTCTATATAAACAATATTTTTATTGATTTCTTTCTAATTTAAGGTGAAGTTACTCATTTGGACCTTTATTTCTAACGGAAGTATGTAGTACTGTAAATGTCCCCCCCAACATGATGTTCACTACATCACACAACTTTTAATATGTTGTGTTTTTATGTTCCATGATTTCAAAACAATCCCTAACTTTGATTTCTTGCTTATCTATGTGTTATTTGACATTCTGTAGGTTAATTCCAAATATTTAGGAGTTTCCCAGAGATTTTTCTGCTATTAACTATTAACTTTTTTTACAGTTCTTTGCACTTATAGTCAGAAAATATTTTGAATGTATTCAAATTTGTTGAGATTTATTTTATTGCTTAAAACATGACTTATCTTAGTAAATGCTCTGTGTGTACTTCTATTTTGGGGATAAGGTTCTTTTTAAACAACTTCCTCTAGGTGATCAATGTGTTGTCCAAATCTGTATCCTCATTGATGTTCTCCTTACTTTTTCAATTATTGGAAGATGAGTGTTAAAAACCCATTCTTTCATTTTATGTTTTTTACCTCCCCTTGCTGTTCTATAGATTTGTGTTGCATGTGCTGAAGCTTTTGCTATTAAATGCATAAATACACAGCATTGTATCATCTTAATGATTTCACTTATATCTGATTATGGAATATACTTCTTTATCCACAATAATTTTTTTTTGCTCTAAAATCTACTTTGTCTGATAATAATATGGCACTTTAAATATCTTTAGATTAGTAATAGTATAGTGTGTATTTATTTTTCCATCTTTTAATTTGTTTGTGTCTTTAAATTTAAAGTATGTTTTTTGTAGCTTGAAGCAAGGTTATGCTCTATTATCCAACCTGAAAGTCTCTGTATTTTAGTTGGAGCACTTGGCTTATTTATCTTTAATGTAATTGATTCTGTGGTAGGGATAAAATATACCATCTTTACACTAGTTTAGAAATTATTCATGTTCTTTGTTTTCCTTATTCTTAATATTCTTTATTTTCTAGCAATTCAGTAAGTTATCATCTATATATCTTCTTTGTTGTTACTTTTGTAGTTTATAGTATTCATTATTTATTTATAGAAGCAGAAGCATACTATGTTATATTATGCTACTTCGTGCTTAAAAATACTCACATAGTATAATTTAATTTATTCCCCCCTAGCCTATGTGCTATTATTTTCATGAATTGTACCTCTTTATGTGCTATAGTCCCCACAAGACATTGTTTTTATTTTATTTTTCTTTAAATATATGACTAATTTTATAGACTTAAATAATAAAAATAATAGTAAACTTACTTTATTTTTCCTTGTATAGTTACTTTTTCAGAAGTTCTTTAGTCCTGGATCCAAATTTCCTTCAGGTATATTTTTCCTTTTGCTTAAAGAATTCCCTTTAACATTGATGATTTATTTCTGCTTCTGTATGACTTAAAAGTCTTACTTTTGTTTTGATAATTTGAAAGATATTTTATCTGAGTATAAAATTCTAGGTTACTTTTTTCTTAAAAATACTCTAAAGATATTGCTCCTTTCACAGCAAAAGCAGTAATAAGAGGAAAATATATAGCATTACAAGCTCACATCAAGAAACAAGAAACAACCCAAAGAAACAATTTAATCTCACATCTCAAAGAACTAGAAAATGAACAACAAAAAAAACCAAAAGAAAGCTTAAGAAAGGAAATAATAAAAATCAAAGCAGAACTAAATGAAATGGAAACAAAATAAACAATCCAGATTAACGAAACCAAAAGCTGGTTCTTTAAAAAAAAAAAAAAAAATAGACAAACCACTAGCCAGGCTTACAAAGAAAAAATGAGAGAAAATACAAATAAATAGGATCATAAATGAAAAAGGAGAAATCACAACGGACACAGCAAAAATAAAAAAAAGAATCAGAGACTACTGTAAACAGCTATACGGAAACAAGTATAACAACCTAGAGGATATGGACAAATTCCTAAAACTATACAATCACCCAAAGCTAGACAAAGAAGATATAGAACACCTAAACAGAACAATCACAAGTAGTGAAATTGAAACAGTAATTAAAAACCTCCCCAAAAACAAAAGCCCAGGACCAGATGGTTTCACAAATGAATTCTACCAAACATTCAAAAACGAAATAGTCCCTATATTACACAAACTCTTTCAAGAAATCGAGAAGGAAGGAGTACTACCAAACACATTCTATGAAGCAAATATTACTGTAATACCAAAACCAGACAAAGACAATACAAAAAAAGAAAACTACAGACCAATCTCCCTAATGAATACTGATGCAAAAATATTCAACAAAATCTTGGCCAATAGGATCCAACAATGTGTCCATAAGATAATACACCACGACCAAGTGGGATTTATTCCAGGGACACAAGGATGGTTCAACATCCAAAAATCAATTAATGTAATCCAACAAATCAACAAAAAGAAAAATAAAGACCATATGATAATATCAATAGACGCTGAGAAAGCATTTGACAAAGTACAACACCCATTTATGATAAAAGCCCTTGAAATCCTTGGGATAGAAGGAACATACCTCAACATAATAAAAGCCATATATGAGAAACCCACAGCCAATATTATCCTCAACAGTGAGAAGCTGAAGGCCTTTCCCCTAAGATCAGGAACAAGGCAAGGATGTCCACTCTCACCATTACTTTTCAATATAATACTGGAAGTCCTAGCCAGAGCAATTAGACAAGAGAAAGACAGTCAAGGGATTCAAATAGGAAAAGAAGAAATCAAACTGTCTCTATTTGCAGACGATATGATAATATATATACAAAACCTTAAAAACTCCATAGAAAAACTACTCAAAATAATAGACCAGTTCAGTACAGTAGCAGGATATAAAATCAATGCACAAAAATCAGTAGCCTTCCTATATGCAAACACCCAATCTGAAGAAGAAGAATTTAAGAAATCCATCCCCTTCAAAATCGAAACCAAAAGATTCAAATATCTGGGAATAAATCTAACAAAAGACATAAAGGACTTATACAAAGAAAACTACAAAACTCTGTTGAAAGAAATAGAAGAAGACACAAGAAGATGGAAAGGCATCCCCTGCTCATGGATTGGAAGGATTAACATTATCAAAATGGCAATCCTACC
>PVIJ01009737.1:0-64920 GCA_004024925.1 Scalopus aquaticus
AGCACCCAGAAATCAGTCCACATATATATGGACAATTAATCTTTGATAAAGGTGCAAAGAGCATGCAGTGGAACAAGAACAATTTATTCAACAAATGATGCTGGGAAATACTGGAAACTACATACAGAAAAATGAAAAAAGACTGCTACCTCATGCCATGCACAAAAACCAATTCAAAATGGATAAGAGACTTGGACAGAAGACCTAAGAGAAAGGCAAGACCTAAGATAAGACAAGAGAAAGGCAAACAAGGAATCCAAATAGGAAAAGAAGAACTAAAGCTGTAAATATATAAGCCGTAAAATATAAAGAAGGAAACATAGGCAAAAAAAAATACATGACACACATCTTAGTGATATTGTTAAAGATACATCCCCCAAAGCAAAGTTAGTGAAGGAAAAGATAAACAGCTGGGATTACATCAAACTAAAAAGCTTCTGTACAGCAAAAGAGAGATTAACCAAAACAAAGAGACAGCCTACTGACTGGGAGAAAATATTTGCACTTCATACAACAGACAAGGGACTGATCACAAAAATCTACAAAGAACTCACACAACTCAACAAAAACAAACCAAAAAATCCATTCAAAAAACGGGCAGAAGAACTTAAAAGACACTTCTCAAAAGAAGAAATGTAAATGGCAAGCAGGCATATGAAAAAATGTTCAATATCCCTCATAATCAGGGAAATGCAAATAAAAACCACGATGAGATACCACTTTACACCAGTGAGACTGGTACACATTAAAAAAAACAGGAAACAACAAATGTTGGCGAGGATGTGGAGAAAAAGGAACTCTCCTACACTGCTGGTGGGAATGCAAACTGGTCCAACCACTATGGAAAGCGGTATGGTTCCTCAAACTGCTAAAAATGGAGCTTCCATATGACCCAGCAATACCACTTCTGGGAATCTACCCAAGGGACACAAAAACATTAATCCAAAAGGACACATGCACGCCTATGTTTATAGCAGCACTACTCACAATAGCTAACATATGGAAACAACCCAAATGCCCGAAAATTCATGACTGGATCAAGATGTGGTACATATACATAACGGAATACTATTCAGCAAACAAAAAAGATAAACACATGCAATTCACAGCAACATGGATGAAGCTAGAAAGGATCATGCTCAGCAAAATAAGCCAGAAAGAAAAAGAAAAATATCGAATGGTTTCACTTACAGGAGGAATATAGGTGAGCCAAATAAGAGATCAGGAAAACAAAATAACATACAAAACAAAACCAAAAACTAGCAGGCAACCATAAATAAGAGACATTCTACAGGGGAGGGGGAGGAAAAGAGCACAAGGGAATATGGTGATGGTTCATGGGCGATTTGGTAGTGGGAAACCTACGGGGAATACAAAACAATGTAAAGGATATAAATAAAAAATAAATTAAAAAAAGAAAACATGCAGATGGCCAACAGACATGAAAAAATGCTCATGATCACTTATCACCAGGGAAATGCAAATCAAAACGACAATAAGATACCATCTCACACCTGTAGAATGGCACATATGAGAAAACCCACAAACAACAAGTGTGCTGGGGAGGGTATAGAGAAAAAGGAATCCTCTTACACTGATGGTGGAAATGTAGACTGGCCCAGGCCCTATGGGGAGAACTGTGGAGATTCTTCAAGAGACTAAAAATGGATTTACCATGTGACTCAGCAATTTCACTCCTAGGTATCTATCTAAAGAGGACAAAAACACTAATTTGAAAGGAAACCTGCACTCCTATATTTACAGCAGCATAATTTAGCCAAGATATGGAAACATCTAAATGTCCTAGAACATTTGAGTGGATCAAGATGTGGCACATATATACTACGGAATACTACTCAGCAATAAAAAAGATAAACTCATGCCATTTTTGGCAACATGGATGTAACTGGGAGGGATTATTCATTCTAAAGGAAAGTAGAAAGCGGAGAAAGATAAATACCAGATGGTTTCCCTTACATGTGGAATCTAGAGAAACCAAACAAAGGATCAGACAAACTTTAAGACCAGTCCTTGAAAGGAGACCATAGGTCTGACACATCCAAGAGGGGAGGCAGAGGGGCAGAGTAGAGAATAGGTGGGGAGAAGTGGTGGAGTGTGGTGGATGACTGTGGGCACTTTGATGGTGGTAAAACTATGGTGACTGCACCTGAGGGTAGAAATCCTTTTCTGGGAAAAAAAATAAACAAGAATGTTTAAAAAAAATACACACACACACACACACACACACACACACACACACACACACACTCACATACACATACACTAGTATTCCGTAGTATATATGTGCCACATCTTGAAATTAAAATTATACATATATATAAAAGCAGAATGACGACTTTTTAGTCCTTCTGTTATTACTCCAAAGTTTAAAGTCTACAGTATTTGTAACCTTTTATCTTTTTAATGTTTTGAACCTTCTCTGACAAATTTTCTTTTTTAATGCAAAGAACTCCAAATTACTATACTTGCAAGATATTCCCCAAATTCTCCTTAAAAAATCTCCTTAAAGTCTGATTTTTACTCTGCATGTGGCCGGTTACTCTCATAACACAGTTTTCGTGTTCAATAATCTTTTATTTTAAATTGCATTTTCTTTTCCAATTTTTATTCCAGAATTTGCATTTGTCCTGGTTTTATAATCCAGATGGAAAACTCAGAGATACATAAATAATAAGACTTCTCCTTTTTACAAAAAAGATATATTAACTAAATACATGCTTTTATAGTTTGCTTTTTTTACTTAATATATTTAGGAAATCAGTTCATAGAAATTTTGTCCCTATATATTTTTATTCCTTCACAGCTGTATAACTCCATTGTGTAAATGTACCACAAATATTCAACCACTGTCCTATATCTGGGAATTTTGGTTGTTTCTTATATTTTGCAATTACAAATAATGCTGTAATGATTGTTCTTGTGCATGTGTCATTTCATACAGTTAAAAGTGCATCTTCAAGGAAATACCTAGAAGTGGGACTGCTGATGAGAGGTAAATGTACATCTAGTTTTGTTAGATATTGCAAAACCTCCCTCCATAAAGGATTCTACCATTTTGCATTCCCACCAGCAATGTATGAGTACTTGCATTTGCAAAGCCTCACTAGTAGAGTATATTGAAGTACATAACATTTTTTACTATTCAGATAAGTAAGAAATGATATCTCAGTGTAGTTTATTTTGTAGTTCTTTAAATGAGTGAGATTGAAAAACTTAAATTAAGATTATAGATCAATAGCTTATAAACATAGATGCAAAATATCTTAAAATACTAGCAAATTGAATGTCAATATACAAAAAGGATAACATACCATAATGACTTAGGGTGTTTTATTTTAGGAATGCAGGGTTGGTTTAACATTAGGAAATTAATCAGTGTAATTCACCATGTCAGTGGAATAAAGGAGAAAAATTATGATCCTCTCAATAGATAACGAAAATATATTTCACATATTTCAATACCAAGTCTCCATAATAATTCAATAACACTAGAAATAGAAAGAAGTCTCCCGAATCTGACTAAGGACATCTATGAAACACTTACACCTAATATTACACCAAATAGTCAAAGAATGAATGTTTCCTCCATAAGATTAAGAATAAGGCAATGATGTCTGCTCTCATCACTTATCAAACATTCTATTGGAGGTATCAGCTGATGTAATAAGTCAAGAAAAAGAAACAAAAGTCATACATATTGTAAAGGAAGATATTAAGCTGTTTTATTTGCAGACAGTAAGATTGGATAAGTAGAAAATCCTAAAAAATAAAATAACAAAGAAAACAACAGGGCCTCCTTGGTGGCATGGGCTAAGTCTCAGCGCTATCAAGCTATTGCCAGCCACTGCTGCATGAGTTCTATCTCCAGCCACGGAGCTAACCCACATGGTGCAGCAGACCTCTCCTGTCTCACCCGCTGCTTCCCTCAGCAGCGTATTTCAGTAGATACACCTGTTCTGCTCCCCACTCTGTCTCTGGTGAATCCTCTCACCCCCGGCACCTCTGGCCTACACCCCAGTTCTTGTATGCATAAATAAATAAAAATAAATCTTAAAAAAACAACAACAAAAGCAAACTCCCACTAGAATAAATAAATCAGCAAGGTTGCAGATTTACTTTATAAACCAGTAACTAGAAATGATAGGTTACATGGCATATGCATTTGTTAATTCATAAAATGATACTTATGTAGGACCTCCATGGTGGTGCAGTGGGTTAAGTCTCAGCGAGTTTGATCCCTGGCCAGGGAGCTTCCCATATGGTGCAGCAGACCTCTCCTGCCTCGCCCGCTGCTCCCCTCAGCAGCGTATTTCAGTCAATCTGCCTGCTCTGCTCCCCACTCTGTCTCTGGTGAATCCTCTTACCACCCCACACCTCTGGTCTACACCCCAGTTCTTGTATGCATAAACAAATAAATCTTTAAAAAACTAAAAAAAACAGATATTTATGTAAGTAAATTTACATAATTTAATTGTGGTGAGGGTCAGGGAAGAATAGCTGATGCCTGAAGGGTGAGTAAAGTTGTCAGCCAAAAGGATAAAGTAGGAAAATTTAGCCTCTTTACGGTAACTTGTCTCTTCCCAAGAAATTATGTCTTAGTTGCAAATAAATACAATTAGTTGAGAACCTCTTTCTTTCAAAGTGTTAAAGAGACAGGAAGTACCCCTCTATTCTTTTTCCCTCTAATTTAATGTCTGGAATTTTTCTTTTGAAATTTGGGTCTCAGGACAAAACAATTAAAACAAAACTAAGACTTACCTCTGACTCCTCTCAGGAATGTCCAGCACAAACCCAAACATCATTTCAGCAATTTTATTGGAGCTGCAGGTGGGGGTCCTGTCCACCTCTACAGCTATGGACAACATCCTTTGCAGCTGGCAGACAATCCTGAGTCCGGAATATAGAACACAAGTGAGTGGGGGAGTCTGGCGAGGAGCCACCCTGCTTGCTGGCTGGCAGGAGGTCCCCACCAGTATACATCAAGAATAGAGACTACTAAAGGATCTTGGAAAGCACACACTAGGTCAGGGAGAACTACTCAAGCCATCAGCATGCTTTCATTTAGCAATTTCACCTACCTGAATCCCTTTTGCCAGATCATACTATCTGAACCTCTCAGAACCTGGGGTTGAGCTGCAAAAGCAAGCTGCTTTTAAATTCAAATATAGAAGCATACAATCTTAAGGACCTAGAAAATTTAAGGATTATCTAATCTACAACTGAAGATACAGATGCAGAATGACTATATTCTTTGATATAGGAGAAAATACATAGTTACCATGTATTTTTCTCCTGGTTCCTTTACACTAATTTCTCACTAAGTTCAGTCTTAGAACTTCAACTGGTGGAACTTGATCTTCGCTATTATCAGACCTAATTACAGGCGAGCCAGGCTGATTTGGCAGAAGTAATCTGGGCAACACCAGATTTAGGCCAGGAGAGCCCATACTAAAGTCAAACTTTCTAACATGTATTATTATTTGTGATGGAAGAAAGGGCTTGGTTTTCAGAGTATTTGTAGCTAGTGACACAACAGATAGACTAGGGGCATTGGCATCAGATTCTGGCACTGAAATAACAAGTTGTTTAACCTTCGACAAATTACTAAATTGTTCTGAGTTAACGTATTCTTATCTATAAAGGGGGGAATAATACCACCTATTTCATAAAGTTGGAGTGTTGTGTGAAATATCTGGCAGATTAGACACTCACTGATGGTAAACAGCAGTGCCTATTACTGTTGATAATTATATTATATAATTACATATTATGTTATTTCTATAATAATTATTATATTATATATTATATTATTTATTATTATTGTATGATATTAGTTTCCACTGAAGAAATAGTGTTCCCTTTACTGTTGTGTCTCTATATAATCCCACCTTAGGATCTTCCCCACTCTAAGTAATTACTTCATTGTTGAAAATATTTTCCCTTTAGATACGAGATTGTCTCCTAAATTAATTTAAACCCATTGGCCTTAGATAAATATCAGGTGGATGACACTAGATTATAATATTGTGAATTTAGGCACTAGTGCTATATTTGAAATGTAAGATGTGATGGAATAGTAGGTTACTTATGCAAGGGTAGCTCCAGCCCCTAGAATCCTGGCACCTCTCAAAAAATGCCAAGACAATTTTCAACCTCATACAAGAAATGTCAGGAATTTCTTTCCAGTCTGACGTATGGAATGTGCCCTGGTCTGAGCCATTGCTGTTATAAGCTTAGACCCCATGGGTTGAACTGCAATTCTACTCCCAGGGCAGAGGAGAAGCAGGTCCTTGTAGATTACAAGCTACCAGAAGCCACTACCCACAATTCCTTCCCTGCTGTCAGTAGACAGCTGATGTGATGAATAATCGGAACACTGTGTTGTCTCTTGGAGTCCAGGGAAGGTTGGTAGTGTCTTCTAGCTTTTGATTCACTTTGGCTTTGTGAATTTGTATTCATTTAATGAAGTCCTATTCATCTGTGGGGAAAGAATCTGTTGTTTGTTTTTTTCCTACCTTTGGAATTAGAAATTTAGCCTTAGTCAAAATGAGAGTCTTTAATAAGAATCAGCCTATGTTTTAAGAGCTTGTTACTTTTGAGAAAATTGCTCTGAAGTGCTGTTCTCTATGACACTAAATCTGCATAGCCCCAGGAAAGACAACTTCCGCCTGCCCCTTACAGCTGATTGGTGTTCTTTGTCAGGTTGGGTGGGGGAGAAGCATGGCTACTGCTGGCTTTCAAGATTCCTGTTCCTGAGGTTTGATTCCCATCTGGGGGCTGAGTTAATCCATCTTCAGTTACTGCTTTGACCAACCACTTGATAACATCTCTGAAATGGAAAAAAGATAAGAAACATTTTTTAAACTTCTGTTTTATTGTATGGGACTCACAATTGCATCCTTAACCTGGGTTCCTAGGCCCTTAGAAGTCCCCAAAGGCAACAAAGATTTCCCTTTGGGCTTCTTTCTTTCCTTTTTTTATTTTTTGCATAGAAGTTCTGGGGTGTAGGCCAGAGGTGCTCAGGGTGAGAAGATTCATCAGAGACAGAGTGGGGAGCAGACCAGGCAGATCTACTGAAATACACTGCTGAGGGGAGTAGGGGGTAAGACAAGAGAGGTCTGTTGCGTCATGTGGGTTAGCTCCCTGGCCTGGGGGGACCCAACTCAGGCTGTAGCAGTGATAGTGCTGAGACTTAACCCCTAGGCCACTAGGGAGGTCCTCCCCTTGGGCTCTTTTCAATATTAAAACAAGTTTAGGGCCTCCCTGGTGGCACAAGGGGTTAAGTCTCAGCACCATGAAGCTATCCAGAGCCACTAAAGCATGAATTTTATCCCAGGCCAGGGAGCTTCCCACATGGCGCAGCAGACCTCTCCTGTCTCGCCTGCTGCTCCCCTCAGCAGTGTATTTCAGTAGATCTGCCTGGTCTGCTCCCCACTCTGTCTCTGGTGAATCCTCTCACCCCTCCACACCTCTGGCCTACACCCCAGCTTGTATGCATAAATAAACTAATAAAACTTAAAAAAAAAAAACAAGTTTAATGGAAACCTCACATTTAATTGCAGTCAATGTTTTTTCCTCTTGTTGTTGTTGTTAAAGGCTAGCTAAAATATCAACATTTTTCTTTGTTATAATTATTGAAAGGTACCCCTAAGTAAACTCCAAAGTCAGAGAACACTATCTGTGGCTTCTGACCAGGAACATACATTCCTTGATCAGGTAGAAAGTTGGACTGGATGACCACAGAAGTCCTTGCTGGCTTTCTATTATTAGATATTATCTATTAATGCTAATAACCAAGGTTTAGAGTACATATGGTGAAGTCATACTTTATATAGCATTTAAGCTCAAAAAGTTAGTAAGGCAAACATATCTCACATAGCAAAATCACTTTTGATAATCACTTAGTTTATCCAGGTAAAACCATCTAATTTTGTTTCCTCCTAAAAATCCCACTAATACTACAGTAAATAAGTTAAAAAAAAATCCACAAGGAAGAGGAGACAATAGCAGTGAAATCTTGAAACCTGGAAGGCAAAATATACTCACAAAATAGAATATTACATGGTTGTCAAAATGAATAAGCTACATTGATAGGCAAAAATAGGTACAAATCTTAGGGCTCTGTAATATTAACTGAAAAAATAAAAGTATAAAAGTAACTAAAAGATGTATACTTTATAGGAACACATGTAGATGTAATATATAACTACATAAAATAATGAACATTCAAGATGCCAATTACCTTGGATACAGGAAGATGCAAAGGTGGGTGATGGATGTGTATAAGATGTAGGCAATTATTAAGGTCTCAGTCTTTGATTTAGGGGGTGGGTTAATAAACGCTGATTACAAAATCAAGAGTCACCAATTAATTAAGTAAATAAGGCAAATGTGTTATGTTTTAAGGGTGACGTTTAATCTAAGTCTGATTTTGGCAGGAAGCAAATTCCAACTGAGTTAGAATTGCAAAGCAGACTGCTAAGACATTAGTAGAGAAGAGCAATGCTGTATAATTTATTTACCATAAAAGAGCATTTGTAAGTTCTACAAATGACAGTACAAGAGCTCTCTGAAGTGAGGGTGAAAGGGGCTGAGTTAAAATAAGTTCAAGAAATTTTTAGATTCCTAGATCTTCTTTCTCAGTCTTCAGAGTACAGTTAACTTTGCAGAGAGGTGAAAGACAGGGGTCTCTAGACTGGGAGGCAAAGGAACAAAGGCACCTAAGCAAAAACAGGTACTACCTGAACTAAGTGAACATGTGCATGCTGAATGCAGAGGCTCTACACCCCCTATTTGCCTTTCAAAAACCTCTTCTTCATGTGGGAGGTTGGGAATCTTCCCTGGAGAATCCATACAGCCCAAGAGGAAACACGTAAAGACACTGACATGGAGTATTTTCTAAGAAATAGGCAGCAGTTCCACCTACCGGGAACTTCAGAAATGACAAGTGCTCCCACGTACTCAGTTTCTGGCAGCTTTTAAGTTTGTCACCAACCTGGATAGACTACTAAGATTTGCCAGATATCTGTGGAAATATTCTAACATGAGGAAGAACAAAATCACAAACTCCAACCTGTTCTTCCCCTCCCAAAAGCAACTTGGAGAAAACAGATATTAGGCAGAGTACAAATAAACAAAATAAATCTATCAGTGTCATCAAAATATGGAAAATATGTATCCATGGGAAAAAAGGAAACGAGAACAGAATAGTATTTATTAATTTAAAAAAAGGTACATTCAGAGAAAGAATTAAAAGTGCTCTTAGAAATTAAAAACAACAGAAATAAAAACCCTGTTTTCTAGGGACGAAGGGTATGTTTCTAGACTGAAATGGGCACTAAATGCCCAGCACAATGAATGAATACAGACCTGAAACAAGCATATGGGGCAAAAAGAGGATTCTATAAACTTCTATAGGAATAAACCAGGGCATGTACAAAAAATTAGTAATCAAACGAGCTTATGATTTCTTAACAGCAATTCTGGAAGCTTTTAAGACAATGGGAGATTTCCTTCAACCTCTGTAGAAGCTATTTCTAATCTAAGTATCTATACTCAGCTGTTACCCATCAGTGTATAAGATAATAAAGACATTTTTAGATATACAAGATCTAAAAATATTTTACTTTCTACATTCCTTTCTTTTAGGAAGCTACTGGAGATAGCTGTCAAAACAGGGGAGTAAACCAAGAAGGAAAGGACATAGGGAAAACAAAAAAGAAATCTAACACTGGAAAAAGAAGGAAGTCTCATATTTATGATGGAGGGTGGCAAATAGAGTAACGAATCCAGATTGAAGGACATCAAAATATTCTACCACAAATCTTCAAGAAGAAATTGATAGATGATCCAGTGCAAATAAAAATCTTGAGGGGAGATTTAGGTCAACAAGCAGAAAATTTGGGTTTGATATCTGATAAACACAAAGAAAACCAGGAAAGTAAGAATAAGACAACTGTTTACTCTGGTGACACCAAAGGTGTATGAATGGAGGTAAAAGTAGTCGTAGTTCGCAGTTAGCTCAATTCTGACTGGGAGACACTGTCACAGTAATAGAAGTATTGAATTCTGATCAAAAGAAAATTATGCTATAACTATGTTAATGGTATGAAAATATGAGGGCATGAGAGAGGAGATAGGGAGGAAAAAGAGCTAACTCCTCATCTTGAATATGGGAAGTCAACATATAACAGTTAACAATGAAAAATCAAGAATTAGCAACATAGGCATGTTATGCATGTTATTTAGCCATATGTAGGTAAGCATCCCAAGAATCATTTAAATAAGAGTCAAAAATGATTACCCCTTGTAGAAAAGGGAAATGCAGGTGAGGCAAACTGGGGTTGGTTTTACAGAGAGTCGCCAACTTACAATGGTTTGACTTACAATTTTTCAACTTTACAATGGTGTGACAGTGACATGCACTCAGTAGAAACTGTCTTTCAAATTTTGAAGTCTGATGTTCTCCGAGGCCAGAGCTGTATGCAGTAGTGTACCTGGTTGTGATGCTGGGCAGCTAGCCGTATGCGGTGCCAGCAAGCACAGGCAGGTTCACTATGGATTTGGGCAGACGGATAAAGTAGAGTCCTGGAGCCCTCGGTGGATTTCACAGGCTTTAATGATCTCTCAGGGAACCAGGTTCACAGGCACACCAGGGAGGGAGGCTGGCACGCAAGGAGGCAGGCCCAGGCCTGGGCAAGGGAGGGATGGGGGCCAGGCAGGCAACTGAGCCTCCCAGCTCCCCACGAATCGTCACGCTCATTCTCTGGGCTCTCTGGCATTCTCTCTTAAGTTGCCTCATGGCCTCACCTCTTCTCTAGTCATGCCACTTGTCCTTTCGTAGCTGTTGTCTGTCTCTGAGTGACACAGCCCTTATATGCCTGGCTGCTAGGCTCAGGTGTGCACACTTACATGTGCCCACACCCGTGCTTTAGGTGTCCACAATCAGGCATGCGTGCCCACGCCCATGTTCCCAAGCGCCTTCTGCATTAACTCAATCCAAACTGCAGGTGATAGCCACAGAAGTTAGTGGCACAAAATGCCTGATTAACCTACCCCGCATCATAGCTCCCAGTCAACCCCGTGCTCAGGGGCATAAGGGTACTCAGTTGTCACTGTCTCGATTTAGGATATTTTTAACAATGGGTTTTATTTGGTCTTAACCCCGTTGTAAGCTGAGGAACATCTGTATTTCTTAAATTGTGTAGAACTAGTTCACTCTTTTTAATGTATAAAAAAGAAAGAAAAGAAAACCTCTTAAGGAGTTCAGAAAGTTTCTTAAGAATGGAGACTGACATACTACCTCTTTATTTTAAAAAAATCATCTTCGAGGTGTAACAGATACAATAAATTGCACAAGTTTTGTTTGATTAGTTTTGACAAATGTATATTGGGTTGTCGGAAAAGTCAAAAAGTGATGATGCATTTTTGCATAGAAAACAGGAAAAATATGTCATGACCTTTTTTTTTTTTATGTTTGCAGAACAAGTTTATTTAAGAAGGAGACAGAAGAGCAGAGAACACTCGCATAGGCATGAGTGGGCAGGAAGTGGGCTGCCCTTCATAGGGATAGAGAGAAAAGAAGCACCTGCATAGTCACAGGTGGGCAGACAGGAGTGAGGCTGCTGCTGTCATGACTTTTTTAACAACACAATACTGCTACGTAACCACAACCTCAATCTAATATCCATTTTCTACTGAATTAAAGACAGTTGGTTTTCTCTTCATTTGAAGCAGTTGATTTCTTTCATTGATTGCAGCACAAATTGGCTGAATTTCGAGGACACAAATTTGCATTTAGAGGACACAAATACTTATCTTTAAATCTAAGAATGATACTGCATATAGTGAGAGATTCACTGATAGAACAGGGGGCTCATGCACCCATTCCCCACTCAATCCAATGCCTATGCTCTAAAGGGAAAATGGAGTTACTTAGGCTTTTTTTTTGCCTTACCACTGCCAGCCTCTATGGCTACCACCTGTGGCCTTGCTTTCCTCCCAGGTTTCGCTGCCCACACATGATATCATATTGGTGCAAAAAGCACTTGGGAGTGTGAGCACAGGACGTGCATGGACATCTGGGGCAGGGAGGCATGAGCATGAGGTGTGCATACCTATAAATATGGACATCCAGGAGGTCATGAAGATGAAGATCAAGAGAAGAGAAGATCAAGAGAAGAGAAGGGAGTGCAGAGGTCTGGGAGGCTTGCTTGCTGTCAGCTTTTCCAGCCCTTCTGTCTCCCTCATGCCTTCTTCCCTTTTTGCTGGTCTGCCTGTATCTGGTTCCCTGCTTCAGCATTAAAGGGCTGTTAAATTTACCTAAGGCTCCAAGATTCCTTATTCATCTGCCCAATGTACCTGCATACCTGCTCATCCTGATCCTGATTTGCCACCGCAATTGGCATAAGTCAGCAGGATTCAACGCAGACGGAGAGAGGACAAGACAGTTCACAAGAAGGACGCTTAGTAAAGTCACTCTCATTTTTTATTGTTATTTTTCTATTTAAAATCCAACTATGTTATCCTGTGCTCTTTGTAGATCCTCTACTTACTGGTTTTCTACTCCTATACTCATTCGTATTTAAATTTCACACAAAATGCCGTATTTGGCCAAACGGATACATGCAAACTAAAGGGGTGAACACCTGACCCATGTGCAAAACATAATGGAACTTCCTCCTTTTTTTATTAGAGAAGGCATAATAGTTAATAGCCTATATTGCCCCGTGAACACTATTCTTTAACAAATATGCAGGAACATATGGTAACATAAACATAAGTGGAAGAATTTCAATAATGCTCTGAAAAAAGGGATGCTGGTACATCTGTCAGATGAGAACCATTTCCAAAAAGGCAAGCATTGTAGTTCCAGGAGAAAAACTCCAGTCTGAGATCTCCACCATGGAAATAAAATCTTGCCCCTTGCTATAAGGATATTGTAGTTTTCGCCCTGAAATTTCCAGAAACTCTGGCCCTGATTCTACACAAAAAACAAGACACTATTTCTACCTTACTGGCCCTGATAGTCAGCCTCATGACCTATTATCATATTATTTTTCACAAAGTAGTAGTGACAAATAAGATTTATCTTGAGTTACTCAGGGGGATGGAAATAAATCTAGGTTTATAAAAGCTATGAAAAGTTTTACGAAAGTTAAGATTTCCCTCTGGACCTCAAAAAGTTGTTCGGACAATGCTGAAAGAGATCACAGGAAGTCTAATGGTGTTGAGAGAAAAACCACACAAGTTAGAGAGCCCGACACATAGTTGGTTACAGAGAAATTTTCCTTTAGGAATGTCTGTAGTTTTAATAACTATCCCTGCACTATCTGATGACTAGAAAATCTTATCTACCTGATGTTTTCTGGCCTTAAGTAGCTGCCCCCCTCAGCTCAGGGCTTGGGGGTTGGTTACCTGACATTGTGGGGCTGCTTGTCACAAGACAGCACTGTGCTGGCAATGGATTGCTGCAGGTGCTGTCGCTGCCGCCTCAGGATCTGCTGGAAGTCATCTTCCAACGTCTGTACTACATAACGCAGGAAAAGGACTCGCCCGGGCAGATTTTGTCCCTGTGGGAGAAATAAAGAGAAGTCAGTATTTATTACTCTCCCATGTGATAGTGAGCCCTGGGTTCTCACAAATACTAGGCCCAAAGGGTGGCCATGAGTGAGCATGTATGTCTGTACTATACCTGCACCCCTATGTTCATAGCAGAACTATTTATAATAGGTAAGACAACCCAAATGCCCAAAAAAGTGATGACTGGATCAAGAAGATGTGGTACATATACACAATGGAATACTATTCAGCAATAAAAAAGATAAACTCATGCCATTCACAGCAAAATGGATGGAGCTGGAAGGGATCATGCTCAGTGAAATAAGCCAGAAAGGAAAAAAAAAAAAATCGAATGGTTTCACTTCTAGGAAGAGAACAGGGGAACCAAATAAGGAATCAGGAGGAACAAATAACTTTAAAACAACAACAACAAAGGGATCAAAATAGGGGGAGAGAAGAGCACACGGGACTATGGTGATGGTTCATGGGTGAATTGGTGGTGGGAATTTTATGGGGAATACACAATAATGTAAAAGATATAAATAAAAAAAATAATAAAAAAATAAAGAGTGGCTCCTGGGAGAGAGCAGCAGTCTAGGTCATCACAAAAGAGGACAAACAGGGCAAATGCTGGAAGAATCACACCCTGTAAGAGACCACCTTCTAAAATCCCTGTTTCCTCATCTGACTTCTTTCCCAGTGAGCCGGGACTCAGCCATAAACAAACTTTTTAAGTATACTGACTAGTCAACAAACTCTCCACTCTTGACGTCAGAAACTAGGGATCAAAAAATGTAGGCCGCTATAGGTAATTGGAATTGCTTAACAGAGGTCTGTAAGAAGCTCTGGCATTGTAAATTTTCTGATCTTAAGAGACAACTACGGGGAATCAGCTTCTCTCTCATTGTATTTGACAAACCCTAAACTGCATGTAGCAGAACAGAAAGGTAGAAACTGGCTCCTCGATGACTGCTGAGCTGCTGGATCAAGCAACCATGACATTTACCCCACTGTTTAACCTTCTGTAATGTGAGCTGTGCATTCCCTTGTTGTTTAGAGAGGTCTGGGTTGGGCTTTCTGTTATGTCTGAGATGATCCTGAGAAAGCTGGGTGATGCAGGTAAAGAACACAAGGCTTGCCACTTTTGGGAATTTACCCAAAGGATACAAAAACACTAATCCGAAAGGATACATGCACCCGTATGTTCATTGCGGCACTGTTCACAATAGCAAAGGTATGGAAGCAACCCAGATGTCCAAAAATAGATGACTGCATCAAGAAGATGTGGTACATATACACAATGGAATACTATTCAGCATTCAAAGAAGATAAACACATGCAATTTGCAGCGACATGGATGGAATTAGAGGGGTTCATACTCAGTGAAATAAGCCAGAAAAAAGGAGAAAAATATCGAATGGTTTCACTTATAACAGGACTATAAGGAAACCAAATAGGAGAGAGACACTCAGTGGGTGGGTTGGTGAGCGGGGGGCGGGGAGGAAAAGGGCACAAAATGGAATAGAAAAGAACACAAGGGACCATGGAGATGGATCACGGGTGAATTGGTGGTGGGCTACCCAAGGGGAATACAAAATGTAAAAGACATAAATAACAATAAAAATATATAATAATAATAAAAAAAAGAACACAAGGCTTGGTGGTACATAGGCCTTATTTATTGATGTACTTATGTACGTATGTGTTTATGTTTATATGTTTTAAGTTCAGTTCTATCCCTGTGAGTCTCAGTGTCCTTGTGATTCACATGGTCTAATTCTGACCTTACTAAAGCCAATGTAAGTATGTGTCACGCAGCAGGCAGGCAGGCACAACTGTTCATTTCTTTTGCTGGGAGACAGGTGCTGGGATCTGGGTCTAGGAGCCCAGGCTTTGAAACTTGAAGAATGAGAAGGCACTAGACCACTTCCAGACTTTGGGAGCTCTTCAAATACCAAGTTATAGGCATATTTTCTGGGAACATAAACTCGCAGACCAGGATATGGTTCATTCACCAGGAAAAGGATGACCATTAAAAAAAAAGCGAGATATAATTGATATACAACATTGTATTAGTTTGAGGCATATAACGTATTGATTGGATATTTGTATATATTGCAAAATGGTAACCACAATAAGTCTAATTAATATCTATCACCACACATAACTACAAAATTTTTTCTTGTGATAAAAACATTTAAGATCTACTCTGTTAGTAACTAATTAGTCAGAATACTGTCTTCTGTATCTGCAGGACTTATTTTATAACTGAAAGTCTGTAATATTTAAACCTCTTACTCTTTTCATATACCCCTCCCTGAACCTGTGACTCTAGCAACTACCAATCTGTTCTCTGTATCTAGAGCTTGGTATTTTCTTCGTTTTTGTTTTTAATTCCATATATTACACATATAAATGAGATCATATGGTATTTGTCTTTCTCTGACTTATTTCAGTGAGTTTAATATCCTCAAGGTGCAGCCATGTTGCAAAAAGCAAAATTCCTGTCTTTTTCATTGACTGAATAATATTCCGCTATAGATATACATATTTTCTTTATCCATTCATCCACTTATGGACACTTAGTTTGTTACCATGTTGTGGCTATTGTAAAAATACTGCAATGAACATGGGTGTATGTATATCTTTTTGAGCTAATGTTTTCATATTCTTTGGATATATATCCCAAATGGTTTTGCTAGATCATATGGCAGTTCTATTTTGTTTTCCTAGGAAATTCCATACGGTTTTCCATAGTGATTGCACCAATTCACATGTTCACTGACAATGCACAAAGGGTTCTCTTTGCGCTGCATCCTTGTCAATACTTGTTATTTCTTGTTTTTTTTGTAACAGCTGTCCTAACTATTGTGAGGTAAAATCTCAATGTGGCTTTGATTTGCGTTTCTCTGATTAATGATACTGTCTTTTCATGTACAGTTGGCTATCTGTATAATTACTATTCAGATTCTCTGTTCATTTTTTAATCAGATTGGTTTTTTGCTATTGAGTTGTATGAGATCATTTTTAGCACATATATCTTTCTTTCATTTTGGGGAGGAGATAAGGGTAGGATATCTTTGTCTTTCAAAGTGTATATTTTTCTCTAATCCTTATGATTGGAAACACATGATTTTTTAAAAAATTAAGTACTTATGCTAGGTTTATGACACACACAAACAAAAGTCTTCCAGGGATTTCATTCTTGAATACCATTTATTATCTTCAGTACCATAGAGGGAAAAGTTCTGAGTTTTATTTTCTGATGGTTACCCAAACATGTCTAAGGAAATAGGCTTTTATTGCTATTCCTTGATTTATCAATTTTAGATATTATCATTAGTTTCTCAGACTTAACTCATTTATTCCACTTTCTCGCTTCTTCCAAAAACAAATATATGTTCTATTATCTACAGATATTATCTGTAGACTCCCCACTTTTAAGACTCCCCACTTTTAAGACAAGGGTGTTATAGTAGCCTTACTATTCTCAAAGATCCTATCCTTTTCTGTCTCCCAACCTGTATCTTCTATACTTTTTCATTTTTAAAACTAACAAAATTGACTTCCCTGTTTTGTATATATACTGATTCTAAATATTGTAACTAAATAGTGTTTACAGTATGAGGACTCTGTTAAAAGTATTTACTACTCTGGAAATCATATGGTTTTGTGAAACCTCTTGATTTTTGTAAAGCTGCTTTTTAAATCCTTTCTGTATTGCCTGTTATCATTGCATTACTTCTTTCCGCCTCAAGAATGGTGTTGAGTCTTGAGAATATCCTTCTTTTCCAGCTAGTTTGCTATTTTTTTTTTAAACAACCTTATTGCTATACCATAAAATTTGCAGTAAATTTATGAGTTCAGCAACTATCACTGTAACATTTTAGAAAATTTCATTTCTGGAGTAAGATCCCTCATGCCTGTTTATGGCTCATTCTCATTCCTACCCCTAGACCCAGGCAACCACTCATCTACGTTCTGTTTCTTAATGATTTGCCCTTTCTGGAAATTTCAAATATAGAGAATCATACAATATGTTATCTTGCATGTGTGTGCAGCTCCTTTTACTTAGCTTAATGTTTTTTGAGATTCATATGTGTCACAGCATGTGCTTTTTATTACAAAATAGTATTCCAGTGTATGGATATAGCACATTTTATTTATCCATTCAATACTTGATGGATATAGGGGCAAGGGAGGACTTCCTCCTGGGTTCATCATGCTAAGATGGGTAGGGGAAGGGCTACAGAAAATACCACAACTTTTCTACCCCATTTGATGGAGTCTCCTCTTGGTTATCCATTGACCTGGATACTGCAGGTTCTCAACTGGTCTCTAGAATCTTCATAAAGGCATTCTGGCTCATATGTTGCTAACTTGGTATCTCCATGGGGAATAAGAGCCTGCACCCTGCCTATCACCTTGATGATGTTTCTTAAGTGATTTTCTTTTAAAGTCCTGTTATTTCACTTCAGTCTGGATTGACTGCTTCCTAGGCCCACTATTCACTGTAAATCTTAGGGCTTTGCTTTATTAATCTCCTGGGTTAGAGCTAGTGTTCCTGTGCCTTCTTTTTTGATTATCCTTTCATTCTTTTGATGCATACCTTCAAGTACCTCTTAAGAAATGGGTTGTAAGGATATATATATTTTTAAGTTCCTGCATGTCTAAACATGGCTTTATCCTAATCTCACACTTGTATAATGGTTTGGCTGTTTATAAAATTTTAAGTTGAAGATAATTTGTCTTATCTTCTATCTGCTTTTGGGTAAACAGACAAAAAGCTGGCAATAAAGTTTGGGGATCCCTAAAGGTCAGAATGTGGAAGACTTTTCTTCCTGGAGCACTAACTCCATACTAGTTGTCTTCATTTATTACAGATGGTTCATTCTCTTTCTTTAGACAATGAATCCTGCCTTTTACCTGAAGGATAAATAACCCAGTGGCTAAACTTTCTGGACTCAAGAATGGAGAGGTAGACTATTTCAGCTACAAACTTTTAACACATATTCATTTATAGCCCCAATATGACTCCAACCTTCTTATATTTTGTGTGTCTGAGTGCAAAACCTTCCTTGCCCTCAAGGGAAGATTTCCTTCTCCTTGGCTGCAGCCCCTTCACATGTATTCTAGCCTGTGGCTTTCTCTGCTCAGCTTCACCAGTCATTACTCTTTATTTCCTTTAGATCTTTCAGTCTTCTTTCATACCTTCATACCTATTGTCCTTCCCTCTATTTTTATTGCTATGAATTTACTATTACTTTTATTGGATCTCAAGGAAAGGGATACGTGTATTCTTAATCTGGAATTGGAAGGTAGCACTTAATGTTTCCATAAGAATTTTTTGGTGCGGGTAGAATAATGGCAAAGTTTTAATACCAGATTTTCTGTGACTTCTTTCTAATTAAAAATTCCTTACGATTAAAAAGACAGGGTCCTCCCTGATGGTGCAATGTGTTAATGAAGCTATCGGTAGCCACTGCAGCATGAGTTTGATTCCCAGCCAGGCAGATTCCCATATGATGCAGCAGACCTCTCCTGTCTCGCCCACTGCTCCCCTCAGCAGTGTTTTTCAGTCAGTTTGCCTGCTCTGCTCCCTACTCTGTCTCTGGTGCATCTTCTTACCCTGTGCACCTCTGGCCTACCCTCCAGGTCTTGTATGTATAAATAAATTAAAAAAAAAGATTAAAAAGACACACCCAGAATCATTGTTACCTCTTCCTCCATGACATAGGCAAGCAGTTTCCAGTCCCACTCTACTGTCTTGGAGTTAGCTGGATGCAGCCTGAAAATCAAAGGACATCCATTAATGTTCTGGAGAGTTTAGTGCAAGAAGGGATGGGGTCTGGAATGTGAAAGGAGCAGGAAGTGTCCTGTTAATCTCAGTACTCTTGTCCACACTATGATATTATATCATATCATCTGAGGTTAGTAAAACTTTCATTGCTTTTTGCTATCCAGCATTTACTTCCCTCTTGGGAGGTATTAGCACCCCAATTTTGCCTTCAAGAAATCAACTCTTAATTCATTTTAGTCCACTGGCTTTACCTACTAGGGTCCTGGGATGTAGCCTGTGAAGCAAGTAGAGCCAATCTTGATATTTTACCCTTCAGCGCAGTGACTGGCTCAAAATGGGCTACTGTCTCATGTTAGGACAATTAAGGCCTACAAAATCCAATTTCACAACTCTTGTGTGAATATAATGCAGTGGACTCTCTCACATACTTAGAGGGTGTCATAAAAGCTAGAGGCTAAGAAGGCTACCATGTGAAACCTGGAAACTGAATGAGAACAAAGATGAAATATGAGTCATGGTAACCATTTTGGAGCACTGAGTTAGATCTTATTCCTAGATTTCTAATAATATGAGTCATTAAATTTTCTCAATTCAAAGCCAGCTTGGATAGGGTTTTCCATCACTTGCAATCCAAAAAAATACTAATATAGTAAGCCACCCTCTCTGATGGTGAGCTGAATAAAGTTCAGCTGAATAAAGCTTAGAGAAGAGATAGTTGTGCCTCAAGTCCAGCAGCCCTAGAAAATTTGCCAATAGCCAAGGTTCATACTGTTGAATTTTCATGAGAAGCATGTAGGCCTCCTTTAGCACATCCACGGTCTCAGAGCCACTGAGCAGGATTTTCTGGATGATGTGAGCCACAATTTCTCTGGGTGGGTAATGCTGGGGTGACACAAAGTCCATCAAAAACTGCACAGTCCCCAGGGGAAAATTTTCTTCAATGGTGTTTGTTACCATTCTTAGTCTTCGATGTGGGATGGGTTCTAATTTTTGACCCTTGCTCTGTATAAACAAAAGGAAATAAATTAGGATGGGTTTCCACAGACATAAAACAAGAGGTTCAGGAACAGGTTGACAATAGTGACGTTTCCCCAAGCATTTAAAATATTCATAGTTAAAAAAAAAAAAAGACCGGGAAATCTTATCTAAAAAACTTTCAATGACATGGGAAATGCATATTAAATATGCATTTATTTATTTAATTTAACTTATGTTAAATTAAAAAGGATTCAAAGTTTACATGTAACATTTCATATATGTTAAAATATAAGATTAAAAAAATAGCATAGGAGGCAAAGCACAACAGAATCAAGGCTAACCTAAATTGATTTTGGATGAGGATGATGAGATATTTAATGGTAGGTCAGATGCTATATCAGATGCTGAAATAAAGAGATGAAAGACGTTTCAAATATGTTTTATTGTTAGGAGAAGAATCCCATTTTATTGATTTTTTTCTGAGTCAAAGTAAATATTAAGTTGCTTCCCACCTCCTTCTCCCACCCCAGTATTTACATAAAGACTGGGAGAGAGTACTGTGTTGAAGGTGGTTTTCTATTATTTGGGTGGTAGAATAATAGATGTTTTTTCCCTCTGCACGCTCTTTCATATTTTAAATTTTTTCCATAATAGCCATATATTACTTTTGTAACAGACAAAAACCAGTGTATAGGACTATAATAACAATAGTTTTTGAACATTTAACTATCCTCACAATGTAACCCTAAGAAATGTATATTATTATCCTTCCTATTTTATAGCTAAGGAAACAGATTTAGAAAGTAAGCATCTGCCAAATAACAAGTGGCAGAAGCTGGTTTCATACATAGGTCGCTTAACTCCAGAGTTACCCTCTAAATTTGCACTCTCTATAAACAAGAAAAATAATAATGAATACATCTTTGTTAAAATACCAATTATTAAAAAAATTTAAAATGCCATATATGAAAAGACAACCAGGAAGAAATACATCAAATTATTAACAAAATAAATACTGACTGATAAAACAATGGGTAATTTTTTATATTTATAAAAATGTTTTATAATAAGCATTATTTTTAAAATTTAAAAATGAGTATTAATTGTAAAACAGGTTACCAAATATTTCATAGCTTAAGCATAACAAAGTAAAACAGTGATGGCTGGAACTGCTGTTCCAGAAAATCTTCTGGAGGACAGAAATCTAGTTATTTTTCCCTATGTCTCAAATCTCAAACCCCCCTGAAGTTGTTGATAGAGACTAATACTGTAAAAGGCATGCAATCATATTTAAGAGAGAAGATAAGAGAAAAACAAAATTGTGCTTTGGTGTCTGGTTTTGTATTTTGTATTTGATACTTTATAATCATGAAACTTATTCATTTTTTGCCTACAAATGGGAATATCTACAAGCAGATAAAAGTTTAAAAACTGTTTTGCTATCTGGATCCTTGAGGGAAAATCATACTGAGAAAGTACTTCTGCAGACCCTGAAAGGTGGCTTTGTGTTTGAAGTATTTACTTTTAAGGCAAACATCTTTATGATATGGCATTATGACTTATTTTAGAGCTAAAAAAGGGGAATCAGAAGAGGCTAATGGCTGGTGAGTAGCAGTGTGGGGACTGACTGCTGGATTCTGGGTGAAAAATGACCCAGAACTACTCATTAAAAGCTCAAAAGAAGTCACAGGAGAGATAGAAAACATGTACAGGTGTATTCTAGAAAGCTGAGGTTTGTTAAGAAGGCAAGAAAAAGATGAAGAAAAATCCACTTTATCTAGTCTAACAATTGCCTTCTAATTCAAGTACACAGAAGAGGATCCATGGTCTCCCCATCTGCACCTACTGACAGCTTCGTCACTGCCTACACTGGACTCAACCTTGATTAGGGAGACACCAAGGGCTCTTGATAGTGGACAGAAGCAACCCTGAGGAAAACCCACAGGAAAAAAGAATGAGCTGGTGGTTGGGTAGAGTCATTCAGAAGGGAAAGATATAAAACATATTACAAGTCACAACAAGAATTAAAATGAGAGGGAAAAAATTCACTTTCCAAGGCCAAACAATGTGAATGCTTGATGTGTGCTCAGCTAGATTACTGCTTGCTCCAGTAAGGAGAGTGTATTATTTGACTTACTGAAATCAGTTTTCTTAATGTTGGGGATGTGGTTATGGGCAATGAAAAAATTGCTTCATATTTTAGGACTTAAGAGTTTGACTCAGGTCTTCCCAATGAAGACTAATGGGAAGTGGGATTTCCACGAAAAGCTTAAAATTGAATTTCCTCCCCTAAAGTCAGAGAGTAATAATTTTGGAGGCACTGAAGTGTCAGAGTAGTTTTGTGATATGGTAGCTGTGATAAGGGCATCAGAAGGGAAAGGCATAGGAACTGAAGAGAGGTATGGCCTATGAGGAGTCTGACACGCTAACAGGGACTTGACTCATGGCATCTCATTTGATGATCCTCTGAGATACAGTCCGATCTTCATTTTACAGATAGGAAAGCTCAGGCTCAGAAAAGTAAAGCGGCTTCTACAGTGGCAATTTTAAGTTTGAGGCTGAAATTTGAACCCAGATCTGTGTCTAAATGAATGTTTCTGCAAGTAGGGGAATGAAAAATGTCAACTTCATACTGATCCTCTCATGCACTGACTCCTTAGAGGAGACTTACTTATAGCATGCTAGGCCATTCCCAGGGACATCGAATCCTTAGGGGAAGCTATGTTCGCTCACCTCTCTTGTGTCTTTATCTGGTATTAGTGTCTGGAAGAAAAGGTGATGCACTGGAGGTCGTAAGAAGTACTTCAGTCTATGTAGGCATGGTCTGTTGTACAGCCCGCCTTGTGGTGTTTGTGCCTGTACCTGGGCAGATATGGGGTTGCCAGGCTCTGACAGTGATTCCTCTTTCCTGGCTGGAGTTTCTGTGATAGAGAGCCAAGGGACTTTTTCTAAGGAAGCATCAGACTCTGGAGACTGTGGGCTTGGAGAGCAGCTTGGAGAGCTTGGAGCTGAGATATCCATAGGAGTGTCACAGTTCTGTATATCATTTGGGGGAGGATCTGGTCTCTCCAGAGGTGAGTGAGGCAATTCTCCAAGTGAGTGTGGCATGTCTCCTGGCAAGCGTGATATACCTCCAGGTGAACCGATCACATTTCCTGGTGAGTATGGGACTTGTCCAGGTGAATATGTCACACCTCTTGGTGTCTGAGGCATGTCTCCACGCATTTGTGGCATGTCTGCTGGTGTCTGTGGCACATGTCCTGGTGACTGTGGCACATGTCCTGGTGACTGTGTCACTTGTCCTGGTGACTGTGTCACTTGTCCTGGTGACTGTGGCATATCTTGCAGCTCTGCCACACCTGATGGATATGATATGTCTTGAGTTGGGCCTGGTACATCTTGAGGTAAGCCCAGAGAGTCTTGAGGTGGGCAGAGTGAGTCTTGAGGTGGGCTTGGTGAGCGCTGAGGACACCATGATAAGTCTTGAGGTGGGCCTGGCATATTCTGCTGAGGGCATGGCACATCTTGAGGAGCACATGGCACTTCCTGAGGCAGGTGAGGCAAAGCTTGTAGCTGGCACTGCGCTGTTTGTGATGGGCATGACAAGGCTCGTGGTGGGCATGAGGAGGCGCGGGGTGGACATGGTGAGGATCGCAGCGGGCATGGCAAGGCTCGCAATGAGCATGGCAAGGCTTGTGGTGGGCAAGGCACATCTTGCTGTAGGCCTGGCAAAGGTACCCTTTGATTGCTGCTGCTACCATTATTGCTTGTTGGGGAGAGGGAGTGAACATCTGAAGATAGCTGCAGGCTTGACAAGAAGCCCAGGTCACCTTTGAATGTGGTTGAGCTACAATTCGGCTCTGCTGGATAAGCAGAGTCCCCACTAATGGGTGGAAAGAGTTGGGGGCTTTCAAATGTGGTTTCTTCCAAAAGGTCCAAATCCACAGGATCGCTGTTGATGATCCTCCGTGCTGCAGGCCGAGAGCTTCTGTCCACGCGCCTTTCCAGCGTTTCTTTGCTGGAGAGACCAGTACATGTCTGAAGACTGGCTGGCTCCTTCTGGGAAGGAGCAACAGTTTCTAGAGTCAAATCAAGAGTGGCAATAGGTCTATTTTCTTCCTCAGTTCTTGTCAGGTCAATCACACAGAGTCCATTGCGATCCTTGGCCCTTGGTCTGGTTTCTCTAGTTAAATCAATGAAGTCCTGTTGAAGGATTAGGAGAAGATAAGAGGTCAAGTAGTAAATTTCAGCTTTAAGAAGACTTAAATCTTAGCTTTAAAGGCTAAACATATTTCCCCTTTTCTGACAATTTCTATACCTTGTATGACATAAACATTAGTTTATTTCCTTTAGTTAAAATCTTGCTACTATCAAAGCTTTCAATTTTATACCTCCTAAATTATCCAAATGAGACATGCACATATAACTAAAGGCAGAGTGGACAGATTAGTAGGGAAGATTTTAACATTAAGTAAAGTAAAAAGCAACCATTGTTTGGAAAACAAGATAAGCTACAATAAAAGCTAAAGGAGAGAAGCTAATATAAGAGAACCTACTATGTGCTAAGAACATGTTGAATACTTCTACACCATACTTTTATTTTTTTAAGATTTATTTACTTATGCATACAAGAGCTGGGGTGTAGGCCAGAGGTGTGGAGAGGTAGTGGTGAAAGGATGCACCAGAGACAGAGTGGGGAGCAGACCAGGTGGATCTGCTGAAATATAATGCTGAGGGGAGCAGCGGGTGAGGTAGGAGAGGTCTGCTGCACCATATGGATCAGCTCCTTGGCCAGGGCTTGAACTTGTGCTGCAGTGGCTGCCGACAGCTTCACAGTGCTGAGACTTAACCCCTTGCGCCACCAGGGAGGTCCCTACACTATATTTTTAATTCTTACCGTGACCCTATCAGATAGGCATTATTATCTCCATTACATAGATGGGTTAACTGGAGTTCAGAGGGCGTGAGTTTGTTTACCTAAGGATTACACAGCATAGTAGCAGATAAGGCATCAAACACAGATCTGTTTGCTGCTTTCCCTTTTAGGGCCTATGAATGTACAACTTCATTCAATATGTAATTAGCCTGTAGTCAGATATAGAGGATAATATATAAAAATGGTTAATAAACAGACTGAATCTGAACCCTAACTAGATTACCGAAACACCTCCTATCTTCACTCCTATTCCTTGACAAAACGATCATGCAGTACACAGTCTGATGTGCCATGAACCTCTGTGCCATGAGTCTGGAAAAATATTATTCTGCTTTCCTGGTGTTTCACCTGGTTGGTACTGGTATGGTAGGTTTCCATTGATATGCCTACCACAGCTACATGGTATTTTTCTTAATAGATCTGATGGTCACCACTATGAATGGTACCAAAGCAGGGAACAGAATTCTGTGTGGATCAAGTGAGAAGTTGGCATGTACCTCCGGCTGGAATAGGAATTGTTCGGTGAAACCTAATGTCTCATTTCTAAGAAACAGCCGTACAGTATCACTGCCGTTGGTGGCACTCTACTGCTAGTTGAATTCAACATAAACAGCTGCACCGTCATAGAGTCTGACTCAATTTCTCTTCTATTGCCGACTGCTAAAATGCAACATTACTATGTCTCTCCCACTTGACACTGACCACATGAGCTAGAGGATATAGGACAAATCCCTTGGTCAGATGCAGCCTTCACTATAAGGCCTGTGCTTGCCTCTCCCTGACTACACTCTCTCTTCATTTGATCAAATTACAAAGATACCAAATGTGTCATGTTTTCTCAAGTACCTTTATCTTGTTTATATTCTTCCTTTCCCTGGAATGACTATAATCTCTTTGGAAGTTTTCTCTTTTAAGATACCACTCTGTATGAAATTCTTCCAGAATACCTCTTGTTCCAGAATAAATTACTTAATCCCCACTACATCTGTACAAACCTCTTTATCCCAAATAATTCAACATTTAAAAAAAAGATATAGAAAATATATTTTTGTCATTTTCCAATAAACCATTGCCGGTATATAGAAACACAACTGATTTACATGTATCTTCCTGCATCTTCTGACTGCTATATTCGTTTTCTAGTTCAGGTAACTGTCTGTAGATTTTTTAGCGTTTTCTATATAAACAATCATACTGTCTACAAATAATGAAGTTTTACTTCTTCCTTTCCAATTTATGTGCTTTTTTTCCTTTTCTTTTTTTTTGTGCCTACTGCAATGGCTAAGGAATTGAGTATAATTCTCAACAGAAGTCTTGAAAGCAGACACTCTTGCCTTGCTTTTGAACAAGGAAAGAATTTCAAACTTTCACTTTAAATACAATGTAAGCTCTGGCATTTTCTTTTCTTTTTTTAAAGATTGATTTTATTTATGCATACAAGAACTAAGGTGTAGGCCAGAAGTGGGGGTGGGAGGGATGAGAGGATCACCAGAGACAGAGTGGGGAGCAGAAGGCCAGACAGGAGAGGTCTGCTGCACCAGGGTCAGCTCCCTGGCCAGGGACTCAGACCCAAGCTTCAGGGGTGATAGTGCTGAGACTTAACCCCTAGGCCACCAGGGAGGCCCCTAGACTCTTTCTTTTTTCTATAAGAATTTAGAGCTAAAAATTTCCCCAGAAGTACTGCTTTGGCTTCATTCCACAATTCTAAAATGTACTAATTTTGGAAAGTAATTCAAATTTACTTTCATTATGCTCAGAAAACCTACTCTGTAGGATTTAAATCTTTCGAAATATATTGGTAACTTGTTTTAGGATAACACACGATCTACCTTGGTGAATGCTTCTTGTGCACTTGAAAAAAAAAGTGTATTTGGCAGTTGTTGGACATAGTTTTATAAGTGTTGATTCTATCATGGCTGAGGATAGTGTCTTTCAAATATTTTCTTTACTATTGGGGGTTCCTGCTGAGCTATTACTAACTGAGAGAGTGTATAAAAATGTTCAACTATATTATAATTTTGATTATTTATCCGTTTGGTTCAGTTTTTGCTTCATGTATTTTGAAACTGTTTATTAGGGGCACATACACTCTAATTGTAGTATTTTCTAAATGTGATAACTTTTTTATCATTATGAAGACTCTCAGTTTCCAATAATCCTTATTTATTGATGTCTGTTCTTTTCTGGTATTAATATAGCCACTCCCAATTTCTTCTGCATTCTTTTCAAGGTATATGTCTATCCTCTTACCCCCACACATTTGTTTCTTTGTATTTAAAGTACACATTGGGTATCCCTGGTGGCGGGGGTTAAAGTCTCAGCAGGGGTTAAAGTCTCAGTGCTATCAAGCTATCACCAGCCACTGCAGCATGAGTTCATGAGTTCGATCCACAGCCAGGGAGCTAACCCACATGGCACAGCAGACTTCTCCTTTCTCACCCACTGCTCCCCTCAGCAGTGAATTTCAGTAGATCCACCTATTCTGCTCCCCAAGCTGTCTCTGGTGAATCCCCTCACCCCCTGCACCTCTGGCCTACACCCCAGTTCTTTTTTTTAAAAAAAGAACTTTTTTACAAGCTGGGGTGCAGGCCAGAGGTGTGGGGTGGTGAGAAAGTTCACCAGAGACAGAGTGGGGAGCAGAACAGGCAGATCAATTGAAGAACACTGCTGAGGCGAGCAGCGGGCGAGGCAGGAAAGGTCTGCTGTGCCATGTGGGAATCTCCCCGGCTGGGCATTGAACTTGCACTGCAGCTGCCGAAAGCTCCACAGAACTGCGCCCAACCTGTTGTGCCACCAGGGAGGCCCCACCCCAGTTCTTGTATGCATAAATAAATAAAATAAATCTTTAAAAAAAATAAAGTGCACATAGTACCTTGTTGATAGCACATAGTGCTATCTGTGTGATACATAGTTATTGCTTTTTTGTCTAGTCTGACAATCTCCGCCTTTTGATTAGATTTAATTTTTATCTAGATTTTATTTTATTTTTATAAGATTTATTTATGCATACAAGCTGGGGCGTAGGCCAGAGGTGGGTGTGATGAGAGGATTCACCAGAGACAGAGTGGGCAGCAGAACAGGCAGATCGACTTAAGTACACTGCTGAGGGGAGCAGCCGGGGCAGGAAAGGTCTGCTGCGCCACGTGGGAATCACCCTGGCCGGGTATTAAACCAGCACTGCAGTACATCTGGATAGCTTCATAGTGCTGTGCTTAATCTGCTGCACCACCAGGGAGACCCTTGTCTAGATTTTAAATCTACAATCATGCCATTTGTTTCCTGTATGTCCTATCTGTTCCTTGTTCTTCTTTCCTACCTCCTTTTGAGTTAACATGTTTACTTTCAAGCTTTCCATTTTCATTTCTCTGATGGTTTTCTAGCTCTATTATATTTACAGTGATTGCTCTTGGGATTACAAATTCAATTTACAAAGGTGAATTTAGGAAAAATAATTATTATTCTATTTACCTTGTGGCTTGTCTTTGTTGTTGTTGTCAACATATATATATATATATATATTTATAGACATTATATATCATTAATGTAGTATTACTATTACTTTCAACAGTTATTTGTGTTTTAAAGACAGAGATTATACTCTAATTTTGGAATTCACCCTTCTTGTGATTTTTCTTGCTTCTGGGGACTCCTCCCTAATTTATGTTACTATGTTGTCCTTTGATCTCTGCCCCCTGACCTTCCAAAACAATAAAAAAGAAATTTCTGCACTTCAAGTGGCAAATGATCAGGGAATATAGTCAGTTAAAAGAGCAGTAACCTCACAGATACTGCCTGAGTAGCTATCTTTCAAGAGTAGATGCTTTTTTAGTAGCTGCCTGATTTTTTTTACTGGATCCTTAAGGAATATTTTAGCAGGTGAAGGAGTTTTATAGCTGGAATAAGAATCTTTGCACTGCTCTCCAAACCTTGAAGAGTTAATTGTTCCCCTCTTCAATGATTTCCTAGTATGCTGTATATTTTAATATCTCTGTAGTGCATATCACTGGGCACTTGATTATCTACTCCCCCATTAGACAATGACTTCTTTTGCATCCTGTGTGTTTGGTACCTGATAGTTCTTATACTCAACAAATGATAAATCAATACATTTACTCTAATAACATTCATTGATTTATCCTCTCATTTCACTGTCCTCTAATAGTATTCCTAACTCCTAATTAAGTAATTTGCATTTCTGTCACACATTACTCCATTTAAATTTTATGGATAACAAAGGCTCCCCAATAGCTCATAACTGCAGAATGAAACTTGGCAAAAAGTCTACTAGGCTATTGTCCTCCTCATAAACCCTATTTTTGGACCTAGATACCTCACAACAATCCTGTGAGGTAAATATTACATTGCATAGTTTTTTAAAAAAGCACAATAGTTTTCTTCTGCATTTGTTTAAATTGGAAGTCTTAAGCTTCTGAAAGTTTCTGGTACTTCCCCTTCCCTTCCAAGAGAAAAATAAAAGGGTCACACTGGAGGGACAATAAAAATGGCATCACACTTCTCAACAGCAACACTGGAAATTGGAAGATCGTGAGAGGGTGGCTTCAAAATTTGGCAGGAAAATGTTTCCAACTTAGAATTCTTTGCATTGCCAAACTCTCATGGGGGTGAGTGTAGATTAGTAACCTCTTCAGACATGCAAGAATTCTGATGGTTTATGTGTCACTTTCCCTTTTAGGGGAAGCTATGAAATATATGCTATATTGAAATATGGGTTCGGTTAGGAAATAGGACCACAGAAGTTCAGGAACCAGGCACTTCAATATAGGAATTCCCAGGAAATAGTGAAGGGAAGTCCAAGGACAGTAGCCACGCAGTGCACCCACAGTACTACCATTACACAGTTGTAAGAAGGAAATAATAACAGGTATCTTAAATCTTAAATGAGCTACCATTTTGAGAGGTGTATTGTGGTTGGGTTGCAATGGTGGAAGGGCTTGGTTATGCGGCGTCCTACCTGGTCATTGTGAAGACCCCCAATGTCAAGCCACAGACATACAGAGTATCTAGATAGCCTTTGGGGTCTTCTAATCTGTGCAAAGACAGACAACAGAAAAATAAGTAAATAAAAATAGAACAATTATGAATTCCAAGAAAAATTTTGACTAAGAAAGGAAGCATTGTTACTCCGTGGCTTAGCTAAGAGCAGTACTTAGATGTGTTATTATTTTAAGCCATTATCATGTTGTTTTAAACCAAAAACCTTAATTCAATTGGAAAGGTGGAAAGAATTGTGGGGAGGGAGAGTAAGACAGCTAAAATTTCATCTTTCATACAAAATCAATAGATGTGTGAAAAGGAAAAATCAAGGGATAGAAATTTATAAGCAAAATATTTTTTAAGATTTATTTTATTTACTTATGCATACAAGAACTAGTGTCTAGGCCAGAGGTATGGGGTGTAAGAGGATTCATCAGAGACAGAGTAGGGAGCAGAACAGGCAAATCTACTGAAACACACTGCTGAGGGGATAGTGGGCAAGACAGGAGAGGTCTGCTGCATCGTGTGGGTCAGCTCCGGCTGGGGATTGAACTCATGCCACAGTGGTTGGTGATAGCTTAATAGCGCTGAGACTTTAACCCTCTGCCACCAAGAAGGCCCTCAGCATGTCAAATTTTTAAATGTGTCAAAGTAAACACTAGAATAAAAATCTACAAAGTTAAAATCTATAGTCTCTAGGTATCAGAAATTTGGGGTAAGGAGAAGTAGGAGCAGAAAACTACTTTTTGTTGTTATTACAAACCTGTTTGGATTATTTAACTCTTTAAATCATTAAATATTTCTTAGACTAAAAACAAAATTTAATAAAAAAATAGAGAATATGTTATTATTTTAAGCTATGATCATGTCTGAATCTGAAGACTCAGATTCATCTATACCTATAAGCTGTGGACCAACGTCTTAGGGGTTTGCTGTTCACACTCTGGTTCAGCTCATGGTTTTTGGCTTTACTTTTCTCCTTGGAGATTTCTGTGAATTCCTGCCAGCCCAGCAAAACTGGTTTCACTCAGGATCTAGTGGGGTTTTTTTTTTTTTTTTTTAGCAGAGTCCTTTAAAATCAATCACGCTACTGAAGGCATAAGTTACTGGTCCATGAGTCTTTAAAATATTCCAATATTAGTTGCTTATCTTTTCCACTAGGACCTAGCATAGTACCATAGTAATTGGCACAGCATCTGACAAATTACAAAGTGCTCAAGAAACATCTGCTAAATTGAAATAATTTTCAGGTGGAAAATTGATCATCCACACTTCACATATGGACCTGTTTTCAGCAAGAGTGAATACAATAGAGATGCTTAAAGTTTCACTCCACCTAGCACTTACTTTGCCACAAGGGGGAAGGAAAGGCTTCACTACTCCATGAAACTAGAACCATGGACTAAACCAAGTGTCCTTCTCTGTTTCAAGCTCTCTACACTAAAGACACTATCAGCCTTTTCCTGGGGTAAGGTACCATGCAGGTTTTTTCTTACCTTGTAGTTCATTATGGCGGTTAAGAGAGTAGGGCACTAGAGGGGCAGTAAGTTTAGTTTAATTTACATAGATTTTGGGAGTCTGGATCTATGAACCTTATTCTAACTAGGTATTATCAGTATTATATCTAGATCAATCTCCACCTATCTGACTTGGATATCTTGTTCCTCTCTCTATGGATTTAACTGTTCTGTCTTTATCATATAAATGGAATCATGAAACGTGGCCTTTTGTGTCTGGCTTTAACTTAGCATAATGTTTTCAAGATTTATTCATGTTGTAGCATATATTAGTATTTCACTCTTTTTAATGGCTCCGTTGTATGGAGATACTGCTATGCTTTATTTACTTATCAGTTGACAGACATTTGGGTTATTTCCAATTATGAATACTACGAGTCTTTGCATTCAAGCTTTTGTGTGAACATATTTCAATTCTCATGGGTCTATTGCTAGGAATGCAACTGTTGGTTCACATGGTGAGTTTATGATTACCTTCTTAAGAAACTACCAAATATTTTCCACAGTGGTTATACAAGCTTACTCATCTTACTCATCTCTCAGAGTTAACACTCATCTTTCAGAGTTAACAGATGCATAAATATTATAGGGGATTTGCATTATCATTACGAACTTTTAAAAATAAGCATAGAGTTGGATATATGAGGACAAAAATTTTAATAAAGTGCAAAAGAGAAAAATTTTACAGGCTACATTTCAGATAACAATGTAGTAAAACTAGACATTGGCAATAAAGAAATTAACTGCTTGGAAATGAAAAACAATTTTCTAAGTAACTCTGGCATCAAAGGAGAACACAACACCAACTCATAAGCTATTTAGAAATTAATGATGAATTCACTACTTTTCAAAACCTCCAGGATGAGCAATAGGGACTGACTAAACAAATTAACGATATTAAACACAGTGAAATTCTGTGCGGGCATTTAAAAAACAAAAGAAGGGGAAATTTTATGACAGATAGAAAGCAATGTCCAAAATATCAAAGAAAAAGCAAGATACAGAACTGTATTGAGTATGGTGTTACTTATGATGGAAAGGTAAAGTAATTGAATATACATGTACTTGTTTACTTGATTAGACTTGATTAGACTATCTCTGGAAAGACAACTAAGAGGGTAGGGGGGAGAAAGTAAGAGAGAAAGAAGCAGCAGTAGCAGCAGCTGAATGATTCCAAGACAGAAAAAGAAAAGAGAAACATCATTAGGTATGTTTTTCAAACTTTTTGAATTTTGAGTCCTAGTAATAAATATATGACCTGTCAAGAGTAAATAAAGTCAAAATCATAAAACCAAACCAGACCAAAAAATAATGGCTGGTCGGTACCAAAGTTATTCACAAAGAATAATCTGTAACCTTAAGTGTCTTTGTTATTAAGAAAGATGAGAAATAAATTAAGGAAACATCCAAATGAAGAAGTTAGGAAAAATCCAATCAAACAAAACCAAAAAGCAGGATGGGAGGGGGATAGAGGAAGAGGGAGGGGATAGAGAAAGGAACGCTAAAAAGATGAAGGGAGAAATAAATATTATTAAAAGACCAAAACCAAATAGAATCAATCAATAAAACAAAACTGCTTCTTTGAAAAGACCCATTAAACAGACAAATCTCCAATAATTCTAAAGGAAGAACACTAGTAACACAAATTGAATATAATCAAATGTATTGTGAAGATTTTAATAAAACTTGTATCCTAGTCAGCTGAAGCATCCAGATGAAAGAAATGATTATGGAATAACAAACCACCAAACTTAGTCAAGAAATGATAAAAGGCTAAACAGATCAATAACCACAGGAATAATTAATTTTAAAATAAAGTATCTCTCAAAAACCACTAAAACTAAATATTACAAATTTATATTGGTTTATTTTATTTTTTGTTATTCTTTTGTTGTTATTGTTGGTTTATCATTTTTAATAAATAATAATATGGTTACCCCCCAATCTCAATGATGAATATAAATACAAGTATCCTCCATAAAATATTAGCAAATCAACTCCAGCTTAAAAAAAATAGAAATAAAGAGTTCCATTTCTGATTGGAAGGGGTTAACTAGATAATCTGATCAACTACCCAACAAAAGCTAGAATTGACATAGAAATGTAAAAACATGGGAGAAAATATAACAAGAAAAAATTAAAAGAAAACCAGTGTATCTATATTAGTATAGTCAAGAGGCTTCAATGAAAACAGCACTGCTAGAGATAGTGGTCCATTGTATAAAACAGATGTATTTCACCAAGATATAATAATTAAAAAATGTATGCTTAATAGTATAGCCTCAATAAAACAAAGATAAAAATGCAAGGGGGAAAAAGGATTATTCACAGTCATTGTGAGAAACTTTTACATGTCTTTCTCAGTTGATAGATTATGCAAAGAAAAACATTATTAAGGTTACTGAAGACTTAATCACATTTAACAAACTTCACCTAAAGAACTCAACAGTTGTTTACAATTACATGATGTATTTATAAATATTAACCAACTGGGAATCAAAATACATCTAGTTATGTTAAAAGACTCATATCATTCAGACTCAAATATTAAGTTACAAAAAGAAAAAAATAACTAAAGAAAACGCCATACAACTGCAAAGTAAGAAGTATGAATAAATAACTTATAGGTCAACAAAGACAGAAATTAGAACAATTTTAGTACTGAATAACAGCAAAAATACTAGGTATCAGAAACATGTGGGAGGCAACAAAAACAAATTTAGAAAAAAATTTAGAGCCTTAACACTTACCAAGAAAAGAAGCATGGAAGAGAAAAATTAATGTGTGACGCACACATCTTTAGACATTAGAAAAAGAGCAGAATAAGTCCGGAGAAAGCAGAAGGGAGGAAACAACAACAAGGGCAGAAATGAAAGAAAAAGAACAAACACAGCAGAAAAGAACACAGCAATGTTAAAGATTTGATTTTCTACAAGACTGTTAAAATTGGCAAACATCTGATAAGAAAATAAAGAGAAGGTACAAATAGTCAAGATCAGGAATGAAAAAGAAGCAAAAACATGAGAAAATATTATGAATAACTATGTCAAAAAACTTTTTATCAAAATCTTGGAAACTTAGATGGAAAAGATAAATTTCTGGAAAAATAAAACTTGGCAAAACTGACGCGATACTGGGTGGTGAGTAGATAGGGGATCACTATATAATTCATTCTATTTTTTTCACAAGTATGAAATTTTCCACAATGAAGAGACATTTTAAAACTGACTCAGAAACAGAAAATCAAAAATATTTCTTTAATCAATAAAGAAATGAGAACAGGGCCTCCCTGTTGGCGCAGCGGTTGAGCGCTGCGCTGTGGAGCTGTCTGCAGCAGGCGATGCGGGTTCGACGCCCAGGAGAATCCCACATGGTGTGGCAGACCTCTACTGCCTTGCCCGCTGCTCCCCTCAGCAGTGTTATTTCTGATCTGCCTGTTCTGCTCCCCACTCTGTCTTCGCCACCCCATGCCTCTGGCCTGTACCCCAGCTTGTATAAATAAATCTTAAAAAAAAAAAAAAAGAGAACAGTTGTTACAATGTTTTCCTTCAAAAGAATGCCAGCACCAGGTGATTTTAAAAGGAGTTCTGCTAAAAATTCAAGAAAAAAATGATTCTAATTTTATACAAGTTATTTAAAAGGATAAAAAAATGAAGGGATACCTCCAACTCATGAGTTAGTATAAACATAATCCAAAATGTAAAAGTACAAGAAATATTAGAAGTGAATATCAATTAAGAACACAGATGTAAAAAATCCTAAACAAAATACAACTACACTAAATATAACACAACCAAGGTGAGTTTATATGAGGAATCAGGCCTAGTTTAACATTATTAAAAAATCAATTACAGTACTTCACAACATAAAGGAGAAAATATGATAATCAAAAAGTTAACAAAGCATTTACAAACATCCAACACTCGTTCTTAAAAAAAAAAACAAAACTAAAAGTAAAAACAGAAGATAATTTCCTTAATCCATAAAATTTATCTATACATTATGTAGGGCAAACATTACATTGAAATACTAAAAACATTCCCTTTAAATTTCTGCACTGCATGTGCAGTGCAGAAAAATAAAAAGATATAAAAAGTATAAAAATTAGAAAAAATAAAACTTCCTCATGGATGATATAGTTAGTTACATGGAAAACTGAAAAGAATCTATAAATAAATAAGAGTTTAGCATTATTGTTGATATAAAAATTACATTTTAAAATATTTCAACTTACCACCATGGTGCATAATTCCTAAGCTGCACAACTCCAGGGGAAATAATTCACATTGCATTCTATATGAACCACACCCCAGGACAAAATTCCAGGTGATTCAAATAACATAAATAGCAACACACACACACACACACACACACACTCATACATGTAGTCATTTTTGTGATTTGCCAGACTTTTTTCATTTCTTCCCTTCCTAGTACATGACAGAATTGTACTGCCTGAACCCGGTGATTAGGTAGGGTCATGTGACAAATTCTGCCCAATAAATTGTGAATGGAAGTAACAGGCATCACTTTCTGTAGTCCTTTCATTTCTGAATGCAGATACAACAAAGCTTTTTCCCTTCAGATATATGTCAAGGTGATGTTCAAGACAGTGGCAGCTGTCAGCCTGTGTCCCTATATGCCTACAGGCAGGCACTCTTCCACACCCACATGTAATGGACATGTGGTGTGAATGAAAATAAGCCTTTGTTGTTTTAGGACACTGAGATGGGTTGTTATACCATTATCACCTGGCCTATCCTGACTAATAGAGTACCAGCAACTTGGAATAAATTTAACAAGAGATGTTTGAGACCTTTGTGGAAAAAAATAAAAAAATATGTTGAAGGATGCTAAAGTTTGGTCTACATCAATGAAAGGATATCTATATGTGACAATTGATTCTAAAATTTGAATTGAAGCATAAAAGACTGAGAATAGCCAAGCTACTATTGAAACATAGTTATCGGCACTAGAAAAACATAAATGAAACAGGAAAGCAAGTTCACAAATAGACCCACACACAGAAGAAAACTTGATTTATGTCAGAGGTGGTATTAAAAGCTGGGAGGGAAAGGATGGAACTTTAATTGATGGTACTGTTAGAAGAATATGCTTCTTTTAATCTTTGGCCCTTGTCTCTTGAATTACTTAGTCCTCTTTGTCTCTAAGAGAGACATGAAAACTGTAATATAAGGGTATAAAAAAACAGAGATTGCAATCCTGTGACAATCAGTACTGGGAGTAGACCCCTACACCTCTTTGTCCCAACTGCCAAGAGATGTCTACTTGAAAAAGTTAAGGAGAGAGAGTACCCATACTCAGCAGGAAGGAGTTATGGTGGAAGAGAATTCTACCCCCACCTTTTTTAGAATAAAAAGTAAAATCTCTCTCAGGGGGAACTGAGGGTTAGATGGGGCCCAACTGGGAATATGTCAGAGCAAAGGAGAATGATTTTCAGCTACAAGGAGACCTTGTGGTTTAGGAAGCCCCAAAGAGCTTGGACCCTCATGGGCACAGATGCTGGCTACATGTGTGGATGAGAAAAACCTTACCCAATGGTCTTCATTAACATGCTAACTGAAACACCCCTGGAGATTTAAAATGCTAATGATACATGCAGTGTATGAGAAGGTATGTTGTACAACTGCACCTGTGCCACTAGAAGATCTCCCAGAACATGCTTCACCAACTCAAAGCCTGGCCCTGCCATCCCTGCTGTTAGTAAAAAGCCAAAATACACCTTGTATGAGGAGGCACTCCCTTAAGGAAGTCTCCCAGGAGCCTGGTGCCCTTGCATAAATAAAACTCTTACTTTCTCTTGTCAGTGTGATAAGTCCTCATTCATTCTTGAGTGAAGGTCTCAACAGCCCTGTGACAGTACTAGAAGAACAGGTTATCCATATTGGGGGAAAAAAATGAAAGCTGATATTAACTTCATGACAAAACCATAAATCAATTCCAGGTGTATTGAAGACTTAAAAATGAAAAATCCAATTAGGAATCCTTTAGAAAAAAATAATTCATCTTTATGACCTCAGTTTAAGGCTGATTTCTTAAATAAGATAAAAACATCTGACTACATTAAAATTTGTTTATCAAAACAACGCGAAGTTGTAAGACAAGTCACAAACTAGAAAGATGTTGACAGTGAAAATGACCGATAAAAGCCATATGCAATAATGATTAGTTTATATAATATTGGGGTAAAAGTAAGGCAAAAGAGAATAAACATACAAAATGATTTTTGTGATACTGTGATAAATATATATTTGGTCTTTATCCCTGGTTCCTGGCACAGAGCTCCTAAAAGCATTGTAATTACCTGAGTGTTAGTGATGTGACTACTGGCTAAAAGCCCTAAGGTGGCTGCAGGATTGGAGATAGTTGTCAGACAAGCCACCATGTGATTGAAGGGTTAGAATGTTCAGAGCCATTCCCTCAAACTTGGAATGGAGAGGGACTGGAGATGCAGCTAATCACCACTTGCTTATGATTTAATCATGCCCATGACATGAAGCCTTCATAAAAATCCCCAACAATGGTATTTGGAGAGCTACATGTGCATACATGCATACATGTGCTAGGAGAGTGCAAGCATCCCAAACTCTATGGGGACAGAAGCTCCTGCACTTGGGACACTCTTGGACCTTGCCCTATGGATCTGGCTGTTTATCTGTATCCTTTTCAACTAACTGGTAATAATAGTTTACCTCAGTTCCATGAGTCATTATACAGAAAATAATCAAAACTTAGGCAAGAGTGGTGGGGAGACTCAATTTATAGTCAAGTTGAACAGAACAGTGGGTATTTTGGGGACCTATGACTGGCATCTGAAGTGGGGGGGCAGTCTTGTGGGACTGAGTCCTTTACTCAGGAGGTTCTGAACTAGCTCTAGTGAATGTCAGAAGTGAAGAAAACTATAGGTGCCCAGATGGTGTCCAGAGAGTTGCAGGGTTAGTGTGGGGGAAAAAAATCCTACACATACATTTGGTGTCGGAAATGATAAAACAGAGAATCAAGAGTTTTCTTTTAGAGTCTCTTCACGTAAAATTTTTATAAAGTCAACTGTAGTATTTACATTATATATACAAGTGATAAAACTATAGAGAAAGCAGTGGTTACCATGAAAATCAGGAAGTAGTTGGGAAGAGGTAGAGTAGCAGGACATGGGCATGGAATTTATATTGAACCAAGAAATATACCTTTTAGAGTAATGGCAACATGATTGCATGTGTTTTAGCTTTATTCACTCTACTGTATGTTTCTTACACCATTGAGTGTGTGTGTGTGTGTGTGTGTGTGAGAGAGAGAGAGAGAGAGACAGACAGACAGACTTCTCAATAAACACATTTTAATAAAAGAAAGTTTAAAACTCCTTGGGATAAATTTCCTAAGAAATTTCAAGACCTGCATGAAGAAAATTAAAAAACCTCCTTCAGTAAGGATCCTAAACATTTAAATATATTAAAGTACTATTCTTCCATTATTGGGCAAAAGGACACAATTATGTAGGACTGGTTAGGTCTTCCTAAATTAACCTTCTCATTTAAAATATTTATTTTTAGATTTGTGACAAAATGATACTAAAGTTCAATTATAACATGTGAAATTGATTTAAAAAATTTGTTAACTAGATGGGGGGAGATCCTTTCACAATGTAGTGTATATTAAATCACCACAATGTACATGTCAATTATCTTATAATTTTGTTATTTATACCTCGCTAAAGCCTGAATTAAAAAAAGAAATATGTGACAAGAGTAAAAAAGAAATAGTAGGACACATGAGCTGGGAATTTATACCCTAATTTTCACTGTATATAATTCTATAGTATGTGAGCAGTCTTAGGTTCACAGCAAAATTGACATTTGCCTGGAAGGTAAATGTCTCCATTTACACCCTCTCCACACAAACTGCCTTCCCCACTACCAGCATTTTGCACTGCTCTGTACATTTGTCACAATCAAATGAATTTATGCTGATGCTTTATCATCACATCACCCAAGGTCCAAGAGTGTTCACTCTTGGGGTTGTACATTCCGTAGATTTCGACAAATGTATAAAGACATGTATCTATCACTGTAATATCATAAAGAATAGTTCACTGCCTGAAAAATCCCCTGTGGTTTTGTAGTCCCCCAAACTCATAACCTGTGACTTAAATGTGTTAGAAAAGTAGCAGAATTAAATTACTAAGCATTAAATTACTAAGAATGAAAGAACTAAGCAGAATTAAATTCTAACAACCCTTTGTTCTCTCTTCTCTCGAATCCCCTCTCTGCACTAACTTTTAACTCACAACTAATGTATTTTTCTCCGATTGCTTTCCCAGGAACAGTGAAAATTGATTGTGTTACATCTTTAACAAAATTCTCTGTGCCCCTACTAGGTTGATAATAACATCAAGGACAGACTGTTAACCCTGAAAAACATTCTCTGCTGAACACAGAGACTTGTAATACCTACACTGCCCACACATCCTCAAACCTGGGTACGCAAAGTCCCTTACTCCCTTACTTTCAGCACTACCTCGCATTCCTTCCTCCTCTCCCCGATATAATCACAGCACTCTAGCTATTCAGGGACCCAGTTTTTTTTTTAATATATATTTTTATTGTTATTTATGTCTTTTACATTTTGTATTCCCCTTGGGTAGCCCACCACCAATTCACCCGTGATCCATCTCCATGGTTCAGGGACCCAGTTTTTAAGATGCTAATCCTGCCAACTCCTTTGTTGGTCACTTTGAATAAATTCCTTTGTGAAAAGACATTCTGTGGTTGAGTTTGGTTTTCTAGGGTGGAGCAAAACACCAGGTTTGGTCACTTACACTTTTCCTATTCAATCCTCCCTTACCCCAGGAAATCACTGATCTTTTTTACTGTCTCCAGTTTTGACTTTTCCAGAAAGTCATATTGTTGGAATTGTACAGTATGTAGTCGGCAGACTGGCTCCTCTCATGTAGTAATAATGCATTTAATTCTTCTCCATGTCTTTTCATGGCTGGGCAGCTCATTTCTCTTCAGCAATAATAGACCAGTGCCTGGATGTATCAGTCGATTTATCCATTACTTTCTGAAGTTCATCTTAATTGCTTCCAAGTTTTGGCAGTTATGATTAAGCCACTATAACACCTATATACAGGTTTTGGTATAGGTATGTTTTCAATTTATTTGGAATTGAACTGACTCATACCAATCAAAGAACATGATTGCTGGATCATATGGCAAGAGTATGTTAAGTTTTGTAAAAAACTGCCAATTGTCTTCCGAAGTGGCTGTACCACTTTTACTACAGAATTTCTGTTGTTCCACATTCTTGCCAGAATTTGGCGGTGCCAGTGTTTTGGATTTTAGCTATTCTAAAGGATATGTAGTAGTATCTCAGTTTGTAATTCCCTAGTGATGTATGATGTTGAACATCTTTTCATACTGCCATCTAAATGTCTTCTTTGGTAAGGTGTTTAGTCTTTTGCCTGTTGTTAAATGAGGTTCATTTTAACACTTTCAAGAGTTCTTTATATACTTTTGATGTCTTTCATCAGATATGTGTTTTGCAATCATTTCCCCCCCGTCTGTGGCTAGTCTTCTTACTCACTTGATAATATCTTTCCTGAAGTGGAAGTTCTTGATTTTTTACTAAGTTCGGTTTGGGAATTATTTATGGATCATGTCTTTGGTGTGGTATCAAAAAAGTCACTGAATATCATCTAGTATGAAACCTAGTCATCTAGGTTTTTCTTAGGGTTGTATAGTTTTGCATTTCACATTTAGATCTATCACTCACTTTGGGTTAATTTTTGTTATGGGTCTGTGTCTAGATTAATTTTTTTGGCATGTGAATGTCCAGTCATTTCAGCACCATTTGTTGAAAAGATGATCTTTGCTCTATTGTATTTTGCTCTCTTGTCAAAGATAAATTGACTATATTAACGTGAGTCTATTTCTTGGCTTTCTATTCTATTCCACTGATCTATTTTTTCACCAATACCACACTATCTAGATGACTACAGCTTTGTTTTAAGTCAGGTAGTAGCACTCCTTTGTTATTGTTCTTCAATACTGAATTCACTATTCTCACACTTACCTCTCCATTAGAATCAGTTGTTATCCATAAAATAACTTGCTAGGATTTTGACTGGGGTTGTGTCAAATTTATAGATCAATTTCATAAGAACTGACATCTTGACAACATTGGAGTTTCCCAACCACAATCATGGAATATCTCTTCATTTATTTAGTTATTTGATAACTTTCATCAGTTATATAATTTTCCTTCTATAGCTCTTGTACATATTGTTAGATTTATACTCAAGTACTAATTTTTTTAAAGGTGCAATGTAAATGGTTAATTTTTAAATTCTACTTAAATTAAAATCTAGGTAACTAGTTTTAAACTTCAGGTTAACTAAAGTTTTTGACTTCAAATTTCACTTATTCACTGTTGGCATATAGGAAAGTGATTGATTTTTATAAATTGATCTTGCACTCTTGCTACTGTCATTTGTTAATTACAGGTCTTTTTTCGGTCAATATTTTGTATTTTTTTTTCTACATAGACTATTATGACATCTGAGAACAGATAGTTTTATTTCCTTTCCCAATCCGTATACCTTTTTTTCTCCTCTATAAAACTTTTTTTATTTTGAAATAATTATAGATGCACTGGAAGCAAAGATACAGGAGCCCCTTCTAACGCTTTCCCACTGTCCTCCCACAGTTACATCTTCCATAAATACAGCACAGCATCACTCTGTGAACACAGTACACAAAGTTGCATTCAAAAGTCATTGAGAACATGCTTCTGCCCAAAAGCTGTCCCACCCCTGCAGATTCCTACAAAGATGATGACTAAGAAATTGGCTACAAGCAGGAGCCTGACAATCAAATCGGAGGATCTTAACCTTTACCTCTTGAAGGAAAGAAGATATGACAGTATAGAGGAGAGAAATATCCTAAGAACCTAGTCATAGTCTGTGATAAGGAGATCATTTCTATTGTCAAAAATCTGAAGGCTATTGCTTCTCGGCCTTTTGGCTAAGATCAAGTGTAGTAAAAATCTGAAGGCTATCTTTTGGTTCCCATTTTTCTTCTGGGAGATGCTGCCTGGCAACATGAAGCATGGGCTACATTTGTCATTTCAACTGAAATCCAGTATTTTCCACTTACCATTAGCTCCCAATGAGAATTATTTAAATTTTACTTTCATTAAGAGGAGAAAATCTTTGTAAGCATGACAACAAAGACAAAAATCATAGAGTGACAGAACTGACTGCATAAAAATATAAAACTTCTACAAAGAAAGCTAAAAGAAAGAAAACTTTGGGGAGAAAAGTAACATGTAAGACAGTGGGGGCTGCATAAGTCTCCTAGTACAAATTACTACAGGCTCTCAGTAAGGATCTAGGGGAGACTCTATTCCATGTCTTTCTCTTAGTTTCTGGTGTCACCAGTAATCCTTGAATTCTACCTGCAAAACTCCCGTATTTGCTTCCACATGGTGTTCTTCCTTTGTTTTCACATCTTCTTTTTATAAAGACATTGGTCATAATGGATTAAGGCGCACCCTACCCCATATGACCTCATCTTCCCTGATTACACCTGCAATGGCCCTATTTCCAAATAAGGTAACATTCTGTGGTGGGGGTTAGAACCCAATTCAACCCACAAAGTGTCTTTATATGTGTGTAAAAGTTATAAACTAGTAAGAAAAGTAATGCTTGAATAGGACAAGAATACACAATTCAAACACAAACACTCTATTTCTATCATATATATTGTATAATATATATGCTAATTAATACAAAAACCAAAATGGAGTCATCCAGTCTGAGTATAAACCAAGTGCGAGGGCATCGTTCTTGATTCTCTCCTTTCCTTCACTATCCACATCCAAGTTGTCGGGACCTGTTGATTTTACTTCCTGAATATCTGCTATGTTCCCCTAGTCTCCCAGCCTGCACAACCACTCCAGTCCAAGCTACAGTTAGTTATCTCTGGTCTGGATTACTACTGCACAACCTCTCAGATTGATGTCCCTGATTCCACTTTTGTCCCCTTACATATTTCCAATTTGTTTGGGACAGATCACAGGCTGCTTGACACTCTGTCCAGTTAGCATTGGATGTGCTAATTGGAAATGAAAACGAACACATATTGGAGGAATCAAAAGTCCAGTGGGACTGGGATATAATGAGTGAAGGACAGACTCAGAAAAGAAGAGCATAGGTGTGATAGGTTATATAGGGCCTTGCAGACCACATATGGAAATCAGGATTCTTAGACCATGAAAACACAATCTGATGTTTCCAGTCTCACACAGTTACTGTTGTATCACTTACTTATTTGTTAGTAAGTGTACTGCCTATATTTCTACACTAGAACATAAATCCATTATTGCTCACCTCTGGTCCCCAACAACAGAGCAAGTATTCAATATTTATTGAAAGAATGAATTGCAACCAAAGAGGAAAATTGAAACCATGACATTTCACAGAATATGGGTATAAGATCAGCAAAGATTACAAGAATAAAAAGGAGTTTTTATCCTTTCTAACAATCTATCAGTAGATATGACATTTAGGTGATTGTTTATTGTTTACCACCAACTAACTAATGTGAAAGCTCTATGAAGGCAGGGGCTTGGCTTTGGTCTTAGTTGTATTCTCAGTGCCTGGTATATACAAGTATGCCTCATTTTACTATACTTTACCGCTACTGTACTTTATACAAATTGAAGGTTTGCAGCAACCATGTGTTGAGTAAATCTATAGATATCATTTTTCCAACTGCATGTGCTCATTTTGGTAATCCCCTTATTTCAAATTTTCATGTTATTATATGTTATTGTAATCTGTAATCAGTGATTTTTGGTGTTATTATTGTAATTGTTTTGGGGCACCACGAAATGTACCTATATGTGACAGTGAACAGAATCAATAAATGTTGGTGTATTCTGATTGCTTCACCAACTTATCCTTGTCCTGTCTCTCCTCTCATGGAGCCTCTCTATTCCCTGAGACACATAATATTGATATTAGACCGAGTGTTCAAGTGAAAGAAAGAGTTGTACATTTCTCACTTTAAATCAAAAGCTAGAAATGATTAAACTTAGTAAAGATGACATGAGGTAAGCAAGACAGGCCAAAAGCTAGGTCTCTTGCAACAGTTAGCCAAGCTGTGAATGCAAAGGAAAAGTTCTTGAAGGAAATTAAAGCTATCAGTAAACACACAAATGGAAAAAAATAGCAAACCAGCCTTATCACTGATATGGAGAAAATTTTAGTGATCTGGATAGAAGTTCCAGAAAACAGTCAAAATATTCCTTTAGTCAAGCCTAGTCCACAGCAAGGTCTTAAATCTCTTCACTTCTTTGAAGGCTGAGAGAAGGAAGCTGCAGAAGAAAAGTCTGAAGCTAGGAGAGGATGGTTCTTGAGATTTAAGGGAGGAGGTTATCTCTATAACATAAAAGCGCAAGGTGAAGGAGCCAAGTGCTGATGGAGAAGCCGTAGCAACCACTGATGAGGGTGCCTTCTCTGAGCAACAGATTTTCAATGCAAACAAAACAGACTTCTATTGGTAGAAGATACCAGCTAGAAGAAGTCAATGCCTGCCTTCAAAACCCACAGGACTGGCTGACTCTTTTGTTAGGGGTTAATGCAGCAGGTGATTTCCAAGTTACCAATGTTCACGTATCATTCCAAAAACCCCAGGGCCCTTTAAATTATGCCAAGTCTACTTTACCTGTGCTCTATAAATGTAATAAAACCTGGATGACATCTGCTTACATGGTTTACTGAGTATTTTACACCACTCATGAGTCCTACTGTTCAGAAAGATTCCTTTCAAAATATTACTGCTCACTAACAATGCACCTGGTCATCCAAGAGCTCTAATGGAGATGTACAACATTACTGCTGCTTTCAACATCCATTCTGCAGCCCATGAACCAAGGAGTAATTTTTACTTTTAAGTCTTACTATGAAAAAATATATTTCACATGGCTATAACTGCCATAGAGAGAGTCCTCTGATGAATCCAGGCAAAGTGAACTGAAAATTTTCTGGAAAGGATTCAATATTCTAAGATGCCATTAAGAACATATGTGATTCATGGGAAGAGGTAAAAAAATCTTCAGCCTTCATGGGTGACTGTAAGTGGGTTCAAACAATGTGACTGAATTGCTCAATCTCACAATAAAACTTGATGAGGAGTTGCTTCCTATAGATGAGCAAAGAAAGCAGTTTCTTGAGATAAAATCTACTGGTGAGGATGCTATATGAACACTGTTGAAATGACAACAAACAATTTAGAATATTATATAAATGTAGTTGATGAAGCAGTGCCAAGGTTTGCAATGACAGACTCCAATTTTAAAAGTTCTCTCGCTGGTAAAATGCCATCAAATAGTATTGCATGCTACAGAGAAATCATTCATGAAAGGAAGGGACAACTGATGCAGCAAACTTCATTCTTATTTTAAGAAATTCCCACAGCCACTCCAACCTTCAGCAACCACCACCTTGATCAGTCAGCAGCCATCAATATTGAGGCAAGATGAAGGCTTCCTTCACCAGCAAAAAGATTATAACTTGCTGAAGGCTCATGTGATGGTTAGCATTTTTTATTAATAAAGCATATTTAAAATTAAGATATGCACATTTTTTAGACACAATACCATTGTACACTTAAAAGACTACACAGCACAGCTTAAACACATATATGGAATGGAAAACCAAGAAATGTGACTCACTTTATTGTGGTATTTGCTTTATTATGGTGATCTGGAACCAAGCCAGCAACATCTCTGAGACGTGCCGTTAGTAAGTATTCAATAAATATTACTGAATAAATTCATGATACCTAGGGATAGCCAGGTAGTGGAGAAAGGACACGATTAAAACATAATTGGTGTACTGTTTCTGTAGGAAATTTGGCAACATATTGCAAAGTCCTTAAAGGAAGCATACCTTTTGACTGAGCAATCTCACTTCTCAGAGGAAATGTAGCCTAAACAGACAAATGAGCAAGGTTATTTATAAGGGACTTCCCCACTGGGTTGTTTATAAGAGATAATTTAAACTATCAGTATGCTATCCATTAATAGGAGATCATAAACATTATAAATCTGCACAATGAAACATTAAAATATTGGTGAAGATATTTATTGGTATGGGAAAAGATAAAAAATATGAAAAACTACATAAAGAGGAAGACTTCATTTTTACAAAAACACATGCTGGGGATACAGGTTTATATGTGTGTACATACACATTTATAGATGAAAGATGAGCTAGACCTACTTCAAAATGTTAACATAGTTTATCTTTGGATGGTGAGATGAAGGGCCATTTAAATTTTCTTCTTTATACATTTCTAAATTTTTTGTAATGAGGTCAACCAAAATGACCTGAGTATAAGTAGGAAAAGCAATAAATATTATTGAAAACACAGACACACTTCATCAATTTAATGAAGACTAAAGCCCAAGTTAAGAACCAGGAGACCAGAAATGTCATATAATACTGGAGATGGTTTTCTGATTTCCTAAATTCAAGCAAGTTGTATCCCTCAGACAATATTTGTAAATATATATATATATAAATAAAATATATATAAATATATAATATATTTATAAATATAAATATATAAATATAAATATATAAATATATATAAATATATAAATATATATAAATATATATAAACTTGTTTCTTTTACTTGTCTGCCAAGCTTGAGAAGGTCAGGCCAGCTACAACACAACGTGTAGCAAATGCTATGGTTTATACCGGGTGTTTTTCTTGCATTGCCTCATTAAAAACCTTCTATGGTTCTGTCAGGTAGGTATGAATGTTAACAAGTCAAAGGTATGAATATTGAGGGGGATGACAGCACTTACCAACCCTCACACAGCTGCTATGTGTGGGGAGTCCTGATTTGAACAGAGGTCTCTCTGACCCTCAGGGCTTTCGGGAAGAGCTAAATAAAAGCACTTTAGGCTTTATAACCTTGCAAATCTCTTAAGTCTCTTACCTTTTACATGATTTTCCTATTGTCCTTATCTAATTTGTAAGGAAGATAAAAGAACGAGCTCGGAATTTTTTAGAAAGCTGAAGTAACTATCTGGAGAAGCCAGGTATACACCAGGTGCTATACCTGAGGACTTGTTTTTCATTTCTTTTCCACTCAAAAGGCTCAATACCAAAATGCTTGTTTGGGCAGTCATAGGGAGGGGAGCAATTTGAGAGACAACCCATATGTGTGTGTGAAGGGCCACAACAGACACAACACCCTGGAATAAGGCATCTGTGTACTGAAGGAAGCTGGACAGTGATGAAGGAAGATGGATAGAGCTCTGGTGAGGAATAGAAGCAGGTATGAAGGAAAAGTTAAAGGGCAAGTGAGAGAAGAGGCAAGAGGAAAAAAGAGGCTCCTGGAGGAAAGGCAGTTGTGAGCTGTGGGATTTTTTTTCCTCCTAGCTTTCTTCTCTCTATACTCTTTCCTTGATTTTCTCAATCACATTAGGTCTCAATACTCCTTTCTACGTGGATGATTACCAAATCTGTCCATTCCTGACTTTTCTCGAGACTTCAACTTCTGAGGTCCAAACTGACTACAGTATTCCCTCCATCCCAAGCCTGCTACCATTCTTGTATTTGACCTCTGGATGTTATCAAATATCCATCAGAACTGCTCTCTCTCCCTCACTCTTTCATCCAACATTTTTTTTTATGGATCGATGATGTCCCAAACACTGCCTGCTTAGCATCCATTTGCTCACCAAATTGAATATCTCATGCCTGTCCATCTAATCTAAATTCTTTGCCAAGAATTACTGAGAATCCCTCTTACTTGAACAGTGGCAACGTGGCACTATATGTTGATTTTACATGCCATTTTTTTCTCTAGTGACCACCTAGCATTTGGCACTACACCTGGGACATACAAGAGACTCATGGGGAAGCGGAGGGGCTACCAACTGACTGGGAAGGGGTTTGGAAGAATAGAAGTTAGATTTGTCTTGAAGGAGTATTTGCATATGAAGTGTCATGTTTTTCTTTTTTCTTTTTTTCATGTTTTTCTTAAACTCTGTTAAGGATGTATATAAATAACATCATTGTGATCATTCTTTTATTTCTGGGGAAACTGTTGGAAGTCTAATGTTGAGAGTGTTCAGCTAGAGAGAAAACAGGTCCATTTCCTATCTGGAGTACTCAAAAGCCACTTGTTGAATATACCACTTTATATTACAGGGATAACGGATGTTACGTTCTCCATTATAGCCCCAGATCCCAGAACGTCTGGCCCGTAGCAGGGGTTCAATAAATATCTGTGCAGGTTTCTAGAAAGGCAGGGACCAAAGATGTTCTTCTATTCACCATCTCAGGAAGAAAGACAAAGACTTACTTTGTCCTTACTTTGTCAGGAGCCGGAAGGAAAAAGAAATAGTACCCGATATTTCACTCACCTATTCCGGCAGAGCTTGGTGTTTGCTAAGAGGAGTAAATCACCCGACTGCACAGCTCCAAAATCGGGCCCCTCGCTTGGCTGCCAGGCCCTGGAGCACGGCCACCATCTGGCCCAGGCCCTCGCTTCCTTCCCTCCCAGCGTGGGCTCCTGTTACCTCCCTGCACACATCTGTACGCACCACAAGCCAGACAATTACACGCCCCTGTGTCCTTGCCTCGAGGTCCGGACTCCCCCCAGGACTCCCAATGCTCCTGCACCCCGGTCGCACCTCGGCCGGCCTCCCCAGCCCAGGCTTGGTCCCAGACGCCCACGGCCAGGCCTCAGACCGCCGCCCCCGACCCCGGCCCGGGGGCCCCAGGACGTGGTCCATGTGCTCGGCCGCCCCTCTGCAGCTCTCAGTCCCCTCATTACTGGGGTGCGGGGCCCCGAGGCCGGGCCGACGCCTCCCGGGCCCACCGCGATCCTGCCGGCCTGAGCAGGCAGCAAGGCGGGAAGCGGCCGCAGCTGTGAGGCGCCACGGTGCGGGCGGGGGGAGGGTGGCGCCTGAGGCCGCGGGCCCGGCCGAGGGTCGCGAAGATGAGCGGCCCGCGTCGAGGCGGCGCACCCGCCACAGTCCGGTTCGGCAGGGCGGCTCGCTCACTCACCACGGTCCGGCGGGGCAGCGCACCGGGAGTCCGGGATAGGGTCCGGCGGATCCTCCGCGCCCGGCCCGGGCGGGCCCCCCCGGAGCTCTCGGAGCCGCTGTCGTCCGAGATTACGATGAAGTCCTCCATGGCTGTGGGCGGCCGGCGACCCGGGCGGCGGCAGCGGCGACTTCGGTTCCTGCTGCTGAGGCGGCGGCGACGGCGGTGGCGGCGGCGGCGATAACCGGGGCCATCACCGCGCCGGCCCCGCCCCTTCCCGCCCCGAGCCCCGCCCCGCTGGGCCCGCCCCGCCCCTTGAGCCCCGCCCCCTGGCGGCGGGCCGCGCGAGGCACGGTCAGGGCCGAGGTCGCTGAGCTTGGCGGCGGCACTGGCCCTCCCTTCTGAGGTGAAAAAAAGAGAGAAAATCAGGTCGTAGCCGGTTTGGGCCGGTGTCGGGGGCTGGACGTGCGAGACACCGAGGCGGCGAGGGCTTCTCCAGCTGCTCCCAACTGACTGGAGTGTGAAGTGAGGTGTGAACAGGTCTTTCTGAAGTCTGTGCTGACTAGCCAACCTAAGAGGGGTCGAAGGTGGGGCACCTGGCCTCGGACTGACGGGGTGGAGGGACCCCTCAGGGAAGTTGGGTGGGTGAGAAGGCCTTTGCTGAGGGCTTGGAGACAGGTCCCAGTTCTTTGTGCGAATGTGTAAGTACATCTGTAGGGTAAATTCCTAGAAGTGGAAATACTGGGTCAAAGGCTAAGTTTCTCTTGTTTGGATAAATGAGGACATGTTGCTTTCCTTAGTTGTACTAGTGTACAGTTTAACCCACAATCCATGCCCTCAGTCCTTAAATTGTGTGATCTCACCATTTGTTAAGTTAACAGCAGGATCAGAAACTGAAAAATGCATAAGGAGAAGCCATTAAGTAGCAGATTCAAATAATTGGATGCAGTGAATGACCAGAGTTCTTTAAAGGTTAAAGTGATACATCTGGTAGAGGGAGAAGTGGTAGATAGGTAGGTGGTTCATTGTAGGGCAGGGGCATTAGAGTCAAGATAGGATTTGGGTTAAAATAAATATGTATCATTGACAAAATCCCATCCCTCAGGCTCCAGAAACTTGGTAAAATGTATTAACAGCTGCAAAGGAAAATGTGTTCGTCCTAGAAGAATGTTTATACATACATTGAGGATCACTGGTATGATAGGCAGGAAATCAGGGGCCAACCACTTTACATGTTTTGGTTGGATAGCTGAAATCATTGTCAAGGGATTCATTATGTTGTTTTTACCAAAAGCCATAAAATACGTAGTTTAATTACCTTGAAACGCTGTTTTCTCAAGGCTTCAGTGACTCTGGACTTCTCTTACCATTTCTTTTTAGTCTCAGCTGATTTCTGCTGCTTATCCGCTTCTTTAATCTTGATGTTCTTGGGAGTTCTGACATAGGTCATCTTTACACACTTCTCCCTACACAACCCTAACTATTTCCAGCGCTCTAGTGATAATTTTTTTAAAGATTTATTTATCTATCTATGCATACAAGCTGGGGTATAGGCCAGAGGTGTGGGGCAGTGAGAGGGTTCACCAGAGGCAGAGTGGGGAGCAGAACAGGCAGATTGAGGGAAATACACTGTTGAGGGGAGCAGCGGGCAAGACAGGAGAGGTCTGTTGCGCCTTGTGGGTATCTCCCCAACCCTGCATCGAACTTGCATCACCACTGCTGACAGCTCCACAGCATAGAGTTTAACCCCTGAGCCACCTGGGAGGCCCTCTGGTGATAATTTTTATGCCAGTGACTCCCACAGATTTATCTCCAGCCCAGCTCTGTCTTTACATTGTATATAAATTGTATATATAAAGAGGCTATTGAATGTCATTGTCATCTCAAGCTGAATATGTCTAAAACTGAAATCTTTAAATAAATAAATAAATAAAACTGAACTCCCCTCCTCTGTGACCTCATACACAAAGGCCTGTTTTTCCTTCTGTCTTCCTTATCTCTTTTAGGGGAGATACCACCAGCCAGCAATTGCTTAAATGAGAAATCTGAGCATTATACTTGATTTTTCCTTGTTCTCATCCACTTTACCTTCTAAATACTACTTATAATCGTGCCTTTTTTGGGCCTCTGCTGTTGCAGTTCTAGGCAAGCGAAGATCACCTTGGCTCAGTCTATTGTAGTAGCCTCCTATCCTTCTTCCTGAATCTATTCTTGTTTTATTTCATTTCTTCCTCCAAAGTGATTTTTAAGAAAGTATGTAATCAAGCTCTCTTTAGCGACTTCCTAATAACACTATGGGTTAGTCTGCTCAGATTGCCATAACAGAATACTGTAGCCTGGTGGCTTAAACAACAGAAATTTATTTTCTCACAGTTCTGGAGACTGAGAAGTCCAAGTTCAAGGTGCTGCCAATTTGATTCTGGTGAAGATTCTGTCCTTGGCGTGCAGATTTTTCACTGTATCCTCACAAGACCTTTCCTCAGTGGACATACATAGAGAAAAGGAAAGAAAGTTGGGTGGGAGAGGGAGGGAAATGGAGAGAGAGTTAGATCTCCTCTTATAAGGCCACTAATTCCATTATGAGAGCTCCATTCTCATATTCTAATCTAACTATAGTAATTTCCGAAAGGCCCCTTTTCCAAATACCATCACATTGGGAGTTAGAACTTCAACCTGTGAATTTTGGGGAAATACAAACATTTTAGACTTCTAAATATAAAGACATATAAATATGTGTATTTGTAGATTTCATAAGTTATATATACAGCAAATATATGATATGTAGTAAATATATGATTTCAGAAAGTAAATTTTGTCTTTAAAATGGAAAAATTTTGAACTCTGTTATGCATACTTTAGTGCTAATGGATGAAGTGTACTAAAGTATGCATGTTACTTTTTGTTCACTTTTAAAATTTTTCAGTTGTTTGCATATTTATATAACTTTGCAGGTACGTTTTCACACCTACAGGTGTGCATGTGCTTCACTTGCCCTCCATCAAAACTCCTGTGTCAATGTCCTACCCCCTTCTTTTTTTCTCCCAACCTCCCTCCTCCTATTCCCTCTGTTAACCAGTATGTATTTCAGAGGATTATTCTTTGCTCTGCTTTGCCAGTATGGGTTGTTTTTTTATATCCTACACATACTCAAGGGATTAAAAATAGACATGTCTCTAGTCTATGGCACTTACAGTTTATGGGAAGACAAACAATAAACTAGTAAATAATTATAAATTATAGCCTGTAGATTACCACTTTGAGAAGTCATAATTTTAAGGTAAAAATGTGAAACAATTTTATTTGTTCCCCTGTAACCATTACTACTGCCTCTAGAAATTCTTTCGCTTTCTAGATTGTGGGTTTTCAATAATATCCTACTCAAGTTCTGTAACTGTACGGTCACTTTTAATAATTAATAGTCTCATTTCAAATATTAGGACTTAGGCCATTTAAAATCTTTTATCTTGCATTTAATTCATATTTCTTCCCAGTGTCCTGATGCAGATGGACTTAGTGTAGAGGGTGGTAATGTCACCCTCTTCTTTTCTCCTTGGCTCTTGCTCCTCTCAAGTAGGAATGAAGAGGAGGGAGAAAGAATGTTCTCCACAAGACTGTCCATGAAGATTTGACTGTTCTGTTCCTGCTAGCGGTTGCTATTTCAGTGACAGTCCTCCCAGTGTGTCAGGTATCCCCATGCCACTTCTCTTACTTGGATTGAGCAGGTTGAGAATGCAGTTGTTGCTCTCTGGGGCCTCCCCTGCATATTCCCTCATCTAGGAGAGATTAGTGTCAACCGCCTTCTCCTGTACACCACCATCAGTCCCTGCCAGAGGCACTGTAACAGCCTTTTGTTGTGGAGGGATCCTTGTCTGGAGGTGTTGCTTGGGGAAAGCCAGCAAGAGCCTTAGGCCTCAGTTACTTCCTGTGTTGTCCGGTTCACACATGGGGAACATACATGTATAATTCAAGGAGAAAGGGAATGCAGGCTCTCATCTTGGTGCTCCATTCTCAGTACAAACTACCTCTCTTCTCCACACCTTCACCCCCAAGGGTATCGGGCTTGTCCAGGTTAATGGTTCAGTGATTTTCAGCCAAATTTTCATATTGGAGAGTGGGGCGAACAATAGTTTGTTGCACCTTAAACTTATGGGAAGGAAATGAGGTAACAAGTTGAATGGTCCCCACCTTCACCTGGGGAGAAGTAATGGATGGTTGCTATCTAGTAAGTAATGGATACATGAACTGACCTGGGAAAAAAATCCAAATATCTACTTTTGTTACAGAATTTGTGATAAAGTGATTAATATTAACTGGCACTCAAGTGTAAAAATAATTACGTGATTTTAGGAGTACAATAGTATTCTGAATATATATCTTTCTCATTGGTCATCCTGCCTGAAACTCAGAAAACAAGGGGTCCCAGGTTGCATAATATGAGAATACTTGAAAAGTTCCGTGTCCTTATCTGGCAACCCAGATGAATAAATACTGGCCCTGAAGTTGGTTACCTTAAAACTGTATGTAAGTAGTGTCATTTATGTTTTCTTGGCCATGCTGGACCTGTCCTCAAATATGTTGTTTATGCACTATTTCCAAAATGATAGTGTATTTTTTTTCCTTATTTTTCTAGGTGGCCTATTTTTTTTCCTAATTTTATTGAGATTTAATTGTCCTATAATAGCATATAAGTTTAAGGTGTACAGTGTCGTGATTTGATACAGATGTATATATTGCAAAGTGTTTACCACAGTAGGGTTAATTAACACATTCCTTACTTCACATGATTTTCATTTTGTTGATGTTATGGTGAGAACGTTATAGCCCTATCCTCAGAGCAACTTTCTAATGTCCACCATGGTATTAACTATAGTCAGTCACCATGCTGTACCTTGGATCTCCGGCACTCACTCATCTTATAACTCAAAGTTTGTACTGTTTCATCAACATCCTCCTGTTTTCCCACCTGCCTCGTCCTTGGCATCCACCTTTCTACTCTCTGTTTCTGAGTCTGATGTTTTTAGATTATGCACGTAAGTGAGATCATACAGTATTTGTCTTTTTCTGAATTATTTCACGTAGCATAATGCCCTCAGTGTCCACCCATGTTGTCACATATGGTAGGATTTCCCTTTATTATGGCTGAATATCATTATGTGTATATCTTTCAAGGTGACACTGCTTCATAGAGGTATTCCCTCCAATCATACATTACTGCCATGTACTCTGAGAGGGTTATGTACTCATATATTCATCCAGTGAATACTGTATTTATTTGAGTACCTTGTCAGGGGCTGGGGAAGCAGCAGGGCGCAAGACAGGTCTAGTCTCTGTCCTCACAGAACTTAGTGGTGAAGGAGTCATCACCAGTTTGTGAATGAAGAAAACAAACCATGAGTTTTTAAAAAACATGAGTTTTTAATAAAAAATTTGTATTGAAAAACTATGTGAAAATAAAAATCAAAGCTACAATGAGATAACATGTCATATCCCTTAGGGTGGTTATTACTGAGAAAAATGGAAAACAAGTTTTGGCAAGGATGTGAAGAAATTGGAGCCCTGGTGTGTTGCTGGTGGGAATGTAAAATGGTGCAGCTGCTGTGGAAAGAGTTTGGCAGTTTCTCAAAAAGTTAGAGAACTACCATATGATCTAGCAATTTTGCTCCTAGTACTTGACCAAAAGAATTAAACTTAGGGACTCAAACAGACACTTGTGCACCAATCTTCACAGCATCATTATTCAGAATAGCCAAAGGTGGAAATAACCTGTGTCCATCAGCTGATAAATGGATGAACAAAATGTGTTATATTCACATAATGGATTTTTGTTCAGCCTTAAATTAGGAAGGAACTTCTAAAATAAACCGGTGACTAAAAGAACTGTTGTATGATTCCACTTATGTGAGGTTACCCAGGATAGGCAACTTCATAGAAACAGAAAGTAGATTAGAGACTATCAGAGGTTGGGAGGAAGGGAGAATAGGGAGTTTATCACTTATTGGGTACAGGATTTCTGTTTGGGTTGGTGCAAAAGTTCTGGAAATGGATAGTGTGATGTTTGTACAATACTGCAAATATATTAATGCCACTGAACTGTACAGTTAAAATGCTTATAAAAGTAAGTTTTATGTGTACTTTACCACAATTAAAACATGTGAACATTTTCTCTTTTCCATCCTTCTCTTCGGTGCTTCTCTGTGTTCTCTTTTTTCTTTCTTCCTTTTTTTTTCCTCTAGTGCTTCTGTGTTTACTCCTTTAGAGGTTTTCTGAATATTTGCTTGTATTGATATATACTTTTCAAAATGACATATTTTTAACTGTACCTTGGAGCATGTTTACTTTAGTATGGAGATTTGAAGCCACCGTTTGCAGTAAAAATGTTCTAAGCAGTAGTGCTTCCTGTTTTATTAATGGTATTTTTTTTTTTTTGGTGGATATACATCTTTAAAAGGTGTTTTAAATTTTTCATTATATGGCGGGAGAGTGCCTGCAGACCCACTTTTGTTTACTCTGACGCTAGCCAGCTCAGGTTTCTCCCCTGCCTTAGGAAACACACTGTCCCCCCTACTGGATTCAAGGTATAATCTTCCCAGTTTTGGGTCACTCCGAGGCAGTCTCTCAGTGCCCGTAACTGTATTTAAGTAATTTCCTTATCCTTTCCCCACTTATAGTCCAAATCTAATTTGCTATAAAAATTTTACCTTCTAGGAAAAGATAAACAGCTGGGATTACATCAAACTAAAAAGTTCCTGTACAGCAAAAGAGACATTAAGCAAAACAAAGAGATACTGTACTGACTGGGAGAAGATTTTTGCACTCCATACACTATCAGGGACTGAGCACAAAGATAAACACAGAACTCACAACAAAAACAAAGTAAATAATCCAGTTAAAAAATGGGCAGAAGGAAAAAAAAAATGGGCAGAAGGACTCAAAAGACACTTCTCCAAGGAAGAAATGCAAATGGCCAACAGGCATATGAAAAAATGTTCAATATCCCTCATCATCAGGGAAATGCAAATCAAAACCATAATGAGATACCACCTTACACCAGTGAGAATGGCACATATTAAAGAAACTAGCAACAACAAATGCTGGCGAGGGTGTAGAGAAAAAGGAACTCTCCTCCACTGCTGGTTGGAATGCAGACTGATCCAACAGCTATGGAAAGCTGTGTGGAGGTTCTGCAGACTACAAAAGATGGAGCTACCATATGACCCAGCAATTCTACTCCTAGGGGATCTACCCAAAAGACACAAAACATTAATTCAAAAGAATAACTGCACCCCTATGTTTAATGCAACATTATTTATAATAGGTAAGATTTGGAAACTATCCAAATGCCCAAAAATAGATGATTGGATCAAGAAGATGTATATATACACAATGGAGTACTATTCAGCAATCAAAAAAGATAAACTCATGCCATTTGCAGGAACATGGATGGAGCTAGAAGGGATTATGCTCAGTGAAATAAGTCAGAAGGAAAAAGAAAAATATCAAGTGGTTTCACTTATAGGAGGAATATAGGGGAACCAAATAAGGGACCAGAGAAAAAATAATAACAATAAAAAACAACAAAACAAAAATAAACAGGCAACTATAAATCAGAGACATTCTGCAGAGGAGGGGAAAGGAGAGAGATCAAAACGGGAGGGAAGTGCACAAGGGACTATGGTGATGATGCGTGGGTGAATTGGTGGTGGGAATTCTATGGGGATTAAACCTAAGAAAAGAAAGTAAACGTTGTACACAAATGAACGATGATGTAAAATATATATAAATAAATAAATTATTAAAAAAATTACCTCCTATGTTCAAAGATGACACATCTTCATTTTGAGAAGACTTAAGCAATTCAGACTGCTTACAAAACAGACTGCTTACAAAACATTACATTTGGTAACATCTTTCCAGATAACTCTCAGTGGTCAGTGTGCACAGGTACAAAAATACAATTTTATGTAAGTGGATAAAGCTACACATACTGTATGGAAATGGCTTTCTTAAATTGAAAAAAAAATATGCTCTTACAGTTTTCTGTGTCAGTGAATCTAGATTTACATCACCATTTGCTTTTCTTATTTTTTAGAAAAGCACAAAGAAGCAAATAAAGTCTGTCACATTCTTCCATCTCTGACATCCTACATTGAGTGGTTTGTAAAATTAAAAGAAACAGATTATAAGATTAGAAAATGTATGCTACAAAAACTATAAAATAGTGAAAATGGGAAGTTACCCTTTCTATGATTTCTCGAGGCTAAATGGTTTTAGTATTGATAGTTTCTTGCCAGTCCTTTAAAACATCCCAAATTATCATTTCTGTCTTTCTCTGTTTGCTTTTTTAGCTTATGTTTGTTTTTAACACAAAAATATCACACTATACACAATTGTATACTTTGCTCTTTTCACTTAATAGCTCTTGGGGATGATTCCCTACCTACAAGGTAAATATATCTTTTTTTAACAACTGCATTAAAAAAGTCATTTGTTAGGATGTGTCACAATTTATTTAATCAGTTCTCTGTGGTGGATATTTTGGTTGTTTCTAGGGTTTTGTTTGTTTAACATCCTTTTCTTATCTAACAAATCTTGCCAGCAAATCCACATGAATATTCTGAAGCATTTGGGGACTGTGTGTGTATATTTTACACTTTGATAGAATTCACCAAATTTTTATCCAGAAAGGTTGCATCAAATGACAGTCTAACAAAAGTGTTTGAGAGTGCCTGTTTTCTGAAATTCCACATTGGTCATCAAACTTTTTAGTTGTTGCCAATCAAATAAATTAAAATCGGTATCTTGTTCAGTTTTGTATTAGTTTATAATAAATGGAGTTGAGATGCTTTTAACAAACTAGTGGACTTTAGAATTTTTTTCCCCTTGAAATTGTTAATATACATTCACTTTTTTCTAGGCTGCTCATGTTTTTGACAGCTGTAGGGAGAATTTGGATGAGTAGCTAACATTTACTGAACAACGTATTATATTGCTTAGATAAGTTATTCTATTAGTTACCCTATAACAACCACGTAGAATGTGTACAACCATTCTTGTACTTAGATCTTTGTACTCCAAACCAAATATCCCTTTAAGGTGAGTTGAAGTAGTGGAATTGCTAATTTAAAGCTGAATACTTTGTCAGTATGTTCAAAATAGCATTGTGTGATGGGAGAATGTTCCAAGTGGGAGACAAAAAGAAAGAGGAACTAAATAGTCGCTCCTAATTGCAAGACTAAGCAACCCTAAATTAGAGTTGAGCTATCAGGCTAATTGATGATGTTATCGTCCTGATGCTTTTGTCAGTAAGCTTCTTAAAATCCTAAATCTCCTTCTCTGTTTGGGTGCACAGACTTCCTGGGAGTTGTAAATTTTATGGGGAAAAAAGAAATATAAATAACTTTGTAATAGTATTACAAGTGAATAATAGTATTAAAGCGAATTATAAAGACATTCTAAATCATTTTATGGTCATGCAATTTTAATAAAGTATGATATGATATATATGATACGATATGATATGATATAAATGTTTCTATTTATAATTGTCTGAGTTGGTGCATACTGTTTTAAGGAACATCTGACATTATGGTAGTTCAGAATTTAATTGAATGGAGAGAAGTAGTAGGAGAATGAGTTAGTTTAACTATGGGACTGGTGGATTCCTGGGGAAGCAGAGTTCAAAAGAACCTGTGCACAAAGCAATCCATTAAGTTAGAAGAATATAGGGAAGGACAAATGGCATAAATCCTGTCTTTGTACTTAAACACTTGTTCATTAGTAGTAAATGTAGTAGAAAACATAGAGTGAAGAAGTTTTACATTTCTGACTTCAGTAATAGCTGGATTAGGCACCATTTCAGGTCAGACTGCACTAATGACCGCATTGCAACCTATGTTTTTTTAGGAGTTACCAGGTGACAATTGTATTAAACTAGCATTTCGGGATTGCTTTGGGGCAGTTTTGACCAAGTGTGAGGTCTTCCCTGGTTTAGCAAAGAAATAAAATTATTAACATCATTTTGTGCAATATAGTTATTTGAAAAGACATTTCCTGCATTGGTATTATTGACAAAATCAAATAGCTCAAAATTGGCTTACTCTCATTTATTGTTCTAATTTATTTGATCTCACATTTATATAAATATATATGTAATATACCCAAACACATATAAAATGTTAATCTATTTTTATCTTTTCTAATGTTACTTTCTCATGAAAAAAATACAACACAGAAATCTACTACTTAAATTGGTTTTCTTTTGTCCCTATTACCACTACATGCACATTCAGTTTTACATATTTTTAACAATATTGTGTTGGCGTTTTGAGTTCTAAACTTCATTTAACATAGACCATGAATATTTTTCCATTTTGTTAATTTGTTTCATTCTTTTTTTTTTTTTAAAGATTTATTTATTTATGCATACAAGCTGGGGTGTAGGTCAGAGGTGTGGGATGGTGAGAGGATTCATCAGAGACAGAGTGGGGAGCAGAAGAGGCAGAACTACCAAAGTACGCTTCTGAGGGGAGCAGCAGGTGAGGCAGGAGAGGTCTGCGGCTCCATGTGGGAATCTCCCTGGCCAGGATGGAACTTGTGCTGCAGTGGCTCTGGATAGCTTCACAGTGCTGGACTTAACCCGTTGCACCACCAGGGAGGCCCTGTTTTGTTCTTATTTCTTTTGTCTTATGCACCTTCCCTTGATGGTTAATGACCATCATTAACCAGTCATTTTCACACACACGTTTTTCTCTGTAACTGTATGTATGTAACACCTGCAAAGACAAAACACACATATACATATAAAAAATATAAATAAAAGATTGTGAATTTATCATTTACTTTTACAAAAGTGAAATCATAAACTATTTATACTTCTCAGGTATAGCTTTTCTTGCTTAATTCATCAGGGCAGCCCCCCAGATCAATAGCTACAGATCCAACTTTGTTTTTTTAATAGGAACATAGTTATCCATACATTATCCACACGTTGATTCACCCTTCCTCCACTGGTATACATTCAAGTTGTTTTCAAGTTTTTTGTCATTATAAAGTATGCCACAATAAATAATATAGATTAGATTATATTATATAATTATATAATATAATATAGATTATATAATATAATATAGATTCATAGATTCACCCTTAGATTGTTAAGACTAGGAACTGTAGATCAAAGGATGTGTGTGTGTGTGTGTGTGTGTGTGTGTTGTTTTCAATGTATAAGGCCATGTTGTTAGTGGAATTTCAGGTTTTCAGGTCTAGTAACCTAGCCAGCCAGGAATTGGTGCCAGGCTTCTGGCAGTGCTGACTCCCAGGCACTAGACAACCACAAGTTGGTGTCTAGTGAAGCTGCAGCAGGAACTTTGCTGACTCTCAGTCAAGCTAGCGAGAAAAGGCAAATTCATTTAGATAAATGGACATAAGGAAAAATTTATTAAGGAGGAAATAACAAAAACAAAATGGGACTCCCAGGCCCATGGAACCAGGCCAAGAGGGGCAAGGAAACCTCATGGAGTCGTGTCTCAGGGAATATACACTTTCTTTCCCTGATTATTCTAAAGCCTCCTAAGTATCTTTGTGATTGGTTGGTTCCCAGTGGTCTCACTCACTCTGTCTTAATGTCTCTGTGTCCAGAATTACATCTGGCATCCCAGTCCTTGTCTTAGAGTCCTTTTTCTTGTTTTCCTTGTCTGCAATATCCTGTTAGTCCTTCTTGGAATTTGCTGGAGTCTTATCTCTGGATAAGACTCTGGAGTCTTCCTTATTCCTCAGAGGCTTATTCTGACCCTAGACACTATCCTCTTGCCCTGTGACTCAATGTGACTTACTTTATTATTTTTTAAAGAGTTGTTATTATTTATTTATGCATACAAGAATTGGGGTGCAGGCCAGAGGTGTGTGTATGTGTGTGAGAGAGGATTCACCAGAGACAGAGTGGGAAGCAGAACAGGTGGATCTTCTGAAGTACACTGCTGAGGGGAGCAGCGGGCAAGATAGGAGAGGTCTGCTGCACCATGTGGGTCAGCTCCCTGGTCAGGGATGAAACTTCTGCTTTAGTGGCTGCTAATAGCTTGATAGTGCTGAGACTTAACCCCAGTACTGCAAGAGGGTGGTCCTCAGGAAAGGAGAGTGTCCCAGGACCCCACCCCCACCTCAACCCAGAGCGATCCAAGACACCTAGGACTACTAATCCCAGAATGCCATAATCATCAAAGAAAGGATACTGAGGACTGAGGGAGGAGTTAAGGAGGGGTTTTGGGACTTAGAAACCAGACCTGGGGGGTTGGAGGGCCCCTATTGTCCGTGGTGTCAATTTGCCAGAGTTTTTCCTGAGCAGGCAATAAGATTCTAGCTCAGCGGAACTGGTAGGACGCATTCAACTATCGTTTTTTCTTTCCCTTTTTGTAAATAAACCCTTTTATTAATTTTATTGTGTGTGTCTGCAGTTGAGCCTTTTAAGTACTATTGAAGCGCACAGGTGAGAACCCAGACAGGCACCCCACGGGCTTACCCTGTAACAGTTTCACCAGGAAGTTCCCTCAGTGTGACTTATTTTAAAAAGCTGTGTGTGGCCCTTATTTGGGTCTCATCTCAAACAAACTATAAAAATAAGAAGTAAAGCATTTGGAAATTTTAACACTAGATATTTCATTAAATGAAGGAATTTTTGTTATTTTAAAAAATATGCTAGTAGTATAAATACATACTGAAATATTTATGAATGAAATAACTTACTTCAGAAAAGTACTAGAGTGAGAGAAGTGGATGGGAAAATGAAGAGTGGCCTTGAATTGATTATTGTGGAAACTGGTATAGGGCAGTTCACTGTAATGTTGCCTTCTTTTGCATATGTTTGAAATTCTCCATACTAATAATTTAAAAAACAGGAACAAATTACACTATATCTCTAATGTATGAGAAAACCTATTTCTTTACATTTACCTTATCATTGGATGTTATCACTTTTTTATTTTTGTCAGTGTGATGTGTGAAAAAGGTATTTGTTGCTGTAATTTGCATTTGCCTTACTACTAGTAAGATTTATCTTATGAAAGTATAAATATTTTTGGGTGGCAGCTAGCAGGTCATGGTGTTCTCAAATCAACACAATCAATACACTTTAGAATTTAAATAAGATGTTCACGAGACCTTGTGACTATGTCTGGAACAAGACAGGGATCAGATCATTTTAAAACCATTAAGACTATAAAAGAGCCATACTTCTTCTTTTTTTAAAGATTTGTTTATTTATGCATACAAGAGCTGGTGTGTAGCCCAGAAGTGGGGGGAGGGGGTAGTTTCACTAGAGACAGAATGGGGAATAGAACAGGTGGATCTATTGAAATACACTGCTGAGAGGAGCAACGGGCGAGGCAGGAGAGGTCTGCTGCGCCATGTGGGAAGCCCCCTGGCCTTGGATCCAACTGGTGCTGCAGATAGCTTTATAGTGCTGAGACTTAACACTTTGTGCCACCAAGGAGGCCCAAATAGCCCCACTTCTGATTGCCCTGAGTGACATTTGTCCCTTTACCAATGACACATTTAGCCTTGTTTTAATCCTCCTATTTCTTAGGTAAAAATTAGGATACCATGCCACTAAATTGACCCAACTTCTTGGCGACTTCAATTCAACTTCTGTTCAACTGGTCCTGATGGAGGAAAGAGAATAGAAAACGTAAAGGAAGCATCGCAAGACCTGGCTCACACAATGCCAAGAGCTGGAAGTAGGGGTAAATTGGATTATTATAAGAACTAAGATCCTTGGTGCCAAGGTCTAGATCATGAGGCACAAGACCCAAGCAGGTGTCAGATGCTATAGGAAGTATCAGAAGCACAGACCTGAAGGTGAAGATATGGAGATTGAGGGCCATTAATCTCTGGCCTCTTTCAAATCCTGCATAATCAACAACAAACCAACCACTCCTGGAAGGAATGAGCCCCTCCCAAGAGAAGACTATATCAGTGCGATCTCTGCACTGGCACAGGGTAGCAGTCCTTCTGCCCACCTGTGCCCATGCAGGTGTCCTTTTTGCCAACTCTTTGTCCTTCTCCAGGGCAGCGGGTCTTCCTGCCTGCCCATGCCCTGTACTATGTGGGTCTCCTCTTCACTGACTTCCCTCAGCAGAGGCAGCTCTCCTCAGGCCTGCCCACCTGCCTGCAACCATGCAGGTCTCTCTTAGCAAGCCTGTCCCTTTTGGGGCAGCTCTCTCTGCCTGCTTGTGTCTATGCAAGTGTTTTTATATTCTTTATTCTTCTGTCCCTTTACCTAATAAACCTGTCCTTTAAATACAACTAACATCTCTGTCTCGTGGAGAAACTCACCTGGGAACTCACTGGTGCTGGTGAAGGGGGAACTCTGGTGAAACCTTTCCCAGAGTGAACTCAAGAACCTCACTCTCCAAACCCATCAACTCCAAAAATTGACATCAGTCCCTGCTTCTTTAACTTTTCTTGGAAGCATCCAACACAAGTCCAAACCCTGTGAGAAGCCCCTTCTAACTTCCTCTTGCTGAGACATGGTTGTTCCTCTGAAATATTTTCTCTCTTACTACAGCAAGGTAAATAAACCTAACTTCTAAACTAAGGGTCTGTTTCTGGTGTTTATTGTCCATTTGAATTTCCTTTTCTTTGGGACATTTTCCCAATGGAGGGAGGGGGGAGTAATTCTGAAATCTCCTTGGAGAGTTACGCCTATTGTTTACTGTCCCCATGCTTCTCTAGAAGCCATATGCATTTAGAAGAGAACAAAGATCCAATCATCTATTTTTGGACATCTGGGTTGCTTCCATACCTTTGCTATTGTGAACAGTGCCACAATGAACATACGGGTGCATGTATCCTTTCGGATTAGTGTTTTTGTATCCTTTGGGCAAATTCCCAAAAGTGGGATTGCTGGGTCGTATGGAAGCTCCATGTTTAGCAGTCTGAGGAATCGCCATACAGCCTTCCATAGTGGTTGGACCAGTTCACATTCCCACCAGCAGTGTAGAAGAGTTCCTTTTTCTCCACATCCTTTCC
>PVIJ01009738.1:0-64918 GCA_004024925.1 Scalopus aquaticus
CTATATATTCTTATTTAACTATCAACCACATTTCATCCAGTGCTCTCAATGTATAATTAAAAATAGCAATTACAGTTCCATAAGAATATTTTGGATGATTTTATAAGCCTCTCATAACTCCAAGTAACTCCTTGCACAGGTTCTCATGAACTGCTATACTCCTAAACCTGACTAATACAGAGGGAGTGGGTTAACCTGGGAATTTCTTCAGTGACTACATCCGTCAGTTGCCTTATGTTTTGTTAGTAATATTCAAGCTGTATGTGTCATGTCTCATATTATCCAAGATGTGATACAGCCAAGAGAAAATGCTAAGATGGAATGCAAAATGTACTGCATTATATACAAATTCTGAACCATCTGCACACTTACTCAGGAACATTAAAGATAAAGCAAAAATGATACAGTGGAAGTTATCATCAATCAATTGCTAATATTTTCATTAATTATAATAATCCTGGGTCATGTAGAACAATCAGAAAAATGATTCAAATACTGTCAATCACAATTTTGAACAGGTTGTCTAATTACATAGCTCATTCTGATTTTAGCAGCCCTCAAAATTAGTGTGAACAATTACCATATGTCATGTTCTTTCATATAATCCTTTAAAAATGTTCCTATCAGTTAACTTCCCTTTATTTCATAGGGTTTCTTGACACTATTCCCTCTGTTTACCTCCAAGCACTTGCCAGTAAAGTATGAGATTCTTAATTTTAATATCCTTTTTGGTTTAATAAATGAGTTCCTAATGCAGACATAGAAACTGTTAAAATCTTTCATATATGATCATTTCATAATTTTTGTTAATTTTGGATCTTAAGTTTATTATCGAACAGCTCATATCTGCTATAATTTGGGTTAAATGTTGAGAAATGATGATTAAATAAGTAGTCCCAAACTTGATGAAGCATATTATTTAATGAAGGGAATTTACTTTCTGTCCTATGCTAGTTAACATGAACTAATTCCCACTCTTCTAGAAGTCACTTCCAGATCCTCTGTGTGGGTTTTAAGCTTCTGAAAGATAAATTTCTTCATCTTTTCAATGATCCTATCTCTACTTTAGTGGTTAGAACCTTTTCCTCTATCCCCACTCTTAATTTTTTTAATAAGCTGATAAGACACTTTTAAAAAAGTCAAATTTGCTAATCATTTTTGATGTATACTTCCTTTGACAGCCTTCATGAGGCATCTCTAACAATTTTCAGAAACAGAAAATAAGCTAAAAAGACACTATGGTACTTGTTTGATAAACTGTAAATCAAAGTATTTTTGAAAACAACTGACAAATAATTTTAAACAGATTCAATTGCTGGAAAATTTCCTATACTATTGAGGTCTATTAAAATTCCAATAGTAAACTATACAACTCCCAGAAGGCTACTAAGTGGCTAATTTATTTTATGTAGTTTTGATTTATCAATAAGTAATAATAAATCAAATGGCCTTAAACTGTCTCACACAAAGTCTGAAATATTTTCAGTGCTCCACATTTCTGACAGGGCTTTCTAGAGTGCACTGCTGACGTCAGCTTACTTCAGCAGCTGCCTGGCAGTAGTATTGCACTGCATCAGAAAATGAGGCAATCAATTCCAGATGATGTGTGCATGATAGTATTACGCAATGCGATGCAATATTACATCACTCTAGGCTGATTTAGGGTGTTGTTGCAGTCCTACAGGATAAATTTACATGGTAAAACATATAAAATGAATTATATGAAATATCTTCAAAACGAGAGCTAATAAAAAATTTGCAGGGTATATTCACATTCAGCACAGCAAGATACAACAGATAGGGCCTTTTTGAGTCAGTAATGATCTAACTGTTGATGAGTGTAATTTGATTGCACAAATAGGAGAGAAAGTCTTCACAGTTCAGAATGCTAAATCTAGACTAACAATATATTTGTAAAGTTCAAAATATTAAAATATTAGTATTTCAGGATCATTCAAAGATGGAATAAATGTGCTCAAAAAATATAATGTGAAGGGAATTTCTTGACTTATTAATTTTTGATATATTCTTAATATACTCCATTGAAAAGCAATTTTTAGATTCCAAACATATTCATTACACTTAAGTACTTAATGACAACAATGATATTTAAGAATAAAAATTTCCCTGATTCCTAAAACTGTCCTGTGACTAAAACAACACAGGTTTTTCACTTGTATTTTGAAGATGGAGAAATAAGATCACACAACTAGAAAATGAGAGGCAAAATTTTAATTCATGAGATAGGTAGAAGATAAACATGCTAGGCTGTAAAGTAACATTACTCCGAAAAAATTAACTAAAGTGATTAAAAAAAAATTGTGAAACTTTGAGGGTATTGGTATTTGTTATTCACCCAAGTGTTACCCAACCCTAATAGAGAAACTAGTAAAAAATGTTCATCCAATAAATGCTTGCTAACTAATGAAAAATGAGTGAGTTGATATGGGTTAATTCCTACAAATATTTGGTCAACAAGGGCCAAAATGCCAGCAAAATTCTTAGCAACAAACAGAAAAATAATATTTTACTATAAGAAGTTAGATTATATCCAGGCCTGGGAGGTGATACGACTTGTTAGCTCTCTAAAGAAGCCAAGGATTCCCACAAAAGCTCCTTTCTCTCTTAAAAGTATAGCAAGAACCTTTGTTTAGAGATTGTTTACTTTTAATTAGTCATCCTCAATAGTACAGTGTGTTTCAAATCCTTCAAGTGGGGCTAATCTTGTAAATAGTTAGAATGTAATCAATGCCAAGTTTTACTCTAAAGGAACAGTCAACCTAACCTGATCTTTTAATCAGACAACAAGAAATATTTAGATGACAATAACCCACCATACTCTACCCCATTACAACCAAAAGAACAGAGATCTTCTTTTTTAAAATAATTAACTCCAAGAAAAGCTGTAAAGTTTAGAGAAAGAGCAGAGCTCAAAGTAGAAGTTACTAGAGCTCTGAAAGATACTCAAACTCTAAAGGGAAAGACATGGCCATTGTAACTGGGTAAATCTGCATAAATATTAGAGGATATATTTGAGTCATATAACAACAATAAGAGGTAGTTAAATGCCCTTAAAGTTTTATCGTTTGGCTAATTCTCTGAGACTTACCATGCCAAATTTTATCTTCCAAATATATCTATGAACAGTCTGATTGAGGTTATGTCTCTGAGTTCTTGAGCTAATCCATAAATAAACAGCTTCTGACAGAGGCATAGCTAGTCTACTGGAAGCCAAAATAAATCTTAAATTTATCCACACCTATTAACTGAAACCACTACACTGAAGATAAAATACAGAAAATATAAGAAACTGATGTGTATTATTTAAATGCTAATTAATATAGTGAAGTTTATTTCATTAATCAAATATCTTAAATATAGAAATCAGCACAATGAATGGCTTGTTTTAGGTGCTTGATAATTCTATAAATAAATAATAAAGAGAATATGAAATATATAAATGAGATGTCAAATAAGTGGCAGCAGTTATGCTAGTTTTATACAAGTTATTGATTTTATTATCAATAATATTCAAGAAAGGTGTCAATGGACTGTAAGATCTAGAGAAGAGAAAAAATGATCAAAGGAATTAATTGGGCAAAGATGTACTTAAAGGAGTTTCCTAGAAAAAAAGAAAAAATTCCCACAAATCTTCAATTTCAGAGATATACGTGACACCTATGAAAGACAACACTCCAATTATTAAGAAAAAACTTATTTCAACATTACCAATGAAAGTTTAAAAAAAATACAACTAAAGCTATAAACTGTTTTTTAACAGGCTTACATTAATTTGTGAAGAGTAGATCCATGAGTGCTATTCAACTTGTGTTCTACCCAAATCATCTTTTTGGATCATGGCTGAGAAGAGATGCCTGGAGCGGGGGCAGACTACATGTTGATTAGCCATTATCATACTTCAGACTTGTAAGCAAAATGATAATGGAGAAGATGTGCACTTTCAAGATACCTAGCCCGATGTCTTACTCTAGTTCACAGTGAATTAATACATGGAGTCTTTAGTAGTATACAATACATGCCACATAAGTATTGTTGCAAGTGTTATTGAAAGTAGGCGTCCCTAGTGGCACAGGGGTTAAAGTCAGTGCTATTAAGTTATCACCAGCCATTGTGGAATGAGTTCAATCCCCGGCCAGGGAGCTGACCCACATGGCACAGCAGACCTCTCCTGTCTCGCCCACTGCTCCCCTCAACAGTGTATTTCAGTAGATCCACATGTTCTGCTCCACTCTCTGTCTCTGGTGAATCCTCTCACTGCCTGCATGTCTGGCCTGCACCCCAGTTCTTGTATGCATAAATAAAATAAATCTTTTTAAAAAGTGCTACTAAGAGACTAGAGGTGAAATCTTCATCAACCTCAAATTATTTCATATTGCTTTTTTTCCTGCTATCTCTTCACAAGAAGCTTTTTTTTTAAATTTATATCACTCAAACCCTTTCATTGAATGAAAGAGCTTCACTGAAATGATTTCATTTAAATCACTATTTTCACTTATGATATCCTTGTCTAGTAACATCTGAATGTGTTAAAGTAACCTAGATGAAATTAAAAAAAAGTCTCTCAATGTGTGTGGACTGAAATAATTACTCCTTGCTTTGACATGAGTTGTGTTCTAGAGTCTTTAAATATATAGCTGCCTGGCTAAAATGGATTAACAGTAAGAAAATTAATTTTCTTCCGCTGCCCTCCTAGTGCCCCTTTCACTTTTGCTTGTATTCATGGTAGAGGTTTTGCAAAGCAAATTCTTGTTAACTGAGAGAATGCTGAAAATATCAAATTTTGAACAACTGATATATTATAGGAAGATAAACATTTTACCAGAGGTGAAAAACGGCACAAATTAAATAGTGGTAAAATCTGCTACAGCCAACAATGTATATTTGAAAACAATGACACCCAACAGCAAATTGCATTATTTTGGAAGAAGTTTTTAGCATTATCAAATTTGTGATTTATTAAGTGGCATCTGACAATTTTTATCAAGATGGGATATTTTGGCTATAAACTCTTCTTAATTGAAAATGGAAAGAATAGGTTAATATTTCCTACATTAGTCTAAATAAAAGAAAAGATGACCTTGCATTACTCCTGGGCTCCTAGTGCAGTACATGTTTTCTGCTTCAAATGTATCTAACTCTGTCAACTTACTGGGGGCTTTTGAAATTCCTAGAGAAATGTAGAAAGAACTTGACACCATGCAAACCAGATTATGGTCCTTGGAAAACATACTTCATTCCAAAGGGAATACTCATTTATCTTTTATCTCTGAGTTTAAAATACACAAAATCTAAAACACTTAGTACTTTCTGAACAAAATGACTTTGCTTCAAAAAAAATCATCCTTTAAGAACACACATGAAATTTAAACTTGCTGCTTTGTTTTACATTTCAAAAATTCATGTAGAAAAAAAATGTGAGGCAATGGGACTACAAAACCTCTCAGATATACTCCTGAATGTATGGAAATCTATGTGAATATATATGAATACTATGAATACTAATGAGTTATGTCTACTTTTTCTTCCTTTTTTAACTACATTGTTCTTAAAGTCTGGTCTTCCATTTGAAGCAGTAAATGAAAAAGATTTACATTTCCTGAGACTTAACACACCTTGATGACATTCCAATTCTTTAAAAGCTTCCATTCCCACACAACTGTGAAGCCTAAAAGTTAATTCTTACAAAAGAACTAAGTATAAACAAAGTATGAATGCATGTTAACTATTGTTGAGTTCTAGTTTTATCCTCAAAATGCATTTGGACTATAAAACATTTAAACCAGTTAGTGGACTTCAACAATTAACAAATGACTGTCCAGTTTATTTATTATTTTGCTTAATAAATGACCTTAATAAGGCTACTAGAACATCAAGAAGATACTTTGGGGGAAAAACACAGAATTAGTCCTAAAATTAGAGAGAATATAAATAGTTTGTTACTGCACTAACCTTAGTGAAAGCTAGTTTAACATATTAGCGTAACAGGTGCACTTCCTGTTCTAATTACTATTTTTTTTTGCTAGAAATTGTTAATAAAGATTCAGTCACTATTGGTTAGAATCCAAGTATCTGGCCTGCTTCTTAACAATGACCCCCCTTTTAGATTATTCAAGTTTGTATACTCTGAGTCTTAGTCTAATCCTCAGCGCATCGGGCAATGCACATCAGAACTGCCTTTGCTCTGAGTTCAGATCTGGCATATAAGGCACTTTCCTTTAACAGCACTGGCTGTTGTTCTCATCACTACTCTCACTTCCTCCTGGTACTTTTGTCTTTTATACAGGCCTATTTTCCACTAATGTACCAGATGTCTCTGATCACTAGTGCTAAGTAAAAAAACAACCCTTTTTCCTGGAGAGGATTATAGTACCCCAGCTCCTCTCAAATAAGAAAAAGCATTTCTCTATTCTTTAAAAAAGTCTATGTTTTTAGCAGAAAGGAAAGTTGCTTACAGAGGGTAGAGGAAGAAAGAGAAAAGGAAAGTACAAAGAGATCCAATTTGAAAACTGTGACCCTTCCAGAGACCCAATCTGGCTCTCCTACTTCCCTTCTAGTCTGTCAATGTAAATGTCACTTTTGAGTTAGTGAACAGGATCAAAAGGACCAGAGATCCTTGTGACTGACCCTAAGAAGCTTTCAAGTTTTTCCCATTTAATATGTGTCAGTCATTTGAGAATAAAATATCATTGACCAGTTGAAAACAACTGGATCACCTTCCAATTTACTGCCATCTCGGGAGCAGAATACTGGATTTTGAGCATAATAAGCAATCAGAACCTTATGGACAATCGTGAGCATAAATGCATACATTTATTTGGTATAAGACAAGATTCTAAAAGTGAATATTTAATTACTGAATCACATCACCTACTTACATATTAACATACAACATAATATTGACATATAACATAATTTGATATGATTATATTCTATGGATTATTATATTGATATAAATATCAGCATATATTATATTGAACATAATTATACTACATTGAACTATATAGTATATTAACTAACTGAAAATCATGTGAAAGTATTATTCCCTACAAACATTAAATCAAGAATGTATTCGATAAATGAATAACTTAAAAGGTAAAATATTGAACAAAACTAAGGTTTTTTAAATATATTTTTTACTTCCCCCTTTTTGAAGAGTAGAGTATTTATTATTGCTTAGAATGATTAAGAAATGTTTTCACATTTGAACTGGGAAAAAATTGAACTCAGTAAACTATTTCAGTTCACCAATGATTTTCTTGACTCACTTTTTTAAATAAAAATAAAATAATTTAAAAAGTGGAGATAATTTTTATTGCGATGCCTGTTACATTTAGCAGGCAATTTTTACTGGAGCATATTAAGATGATACTGAGTCTAGTGGCAGAATTAATTTTTACTATTTTAGTCCTGCCCATGATAGAAACAAATGAGAACATTTGCCAAGGTTTTGGGCAATATACTTTGAGATATCCTAAGCGTTTAGTAAAATGAAGTGTAGTTGCATAATTCTCCATGAGTAGTTATCCTTATATTCAGACATGTGTCCTCAGAAAAATTTAGGGAGAATCCCCATTCTGCAGACTTCACCAGTGTATAAAGTTATATGAGACTCCTTTGCATCCTAATTCATTTAATAAAAGAATATACACTCATGTTTAATAATTCTCATGACAGCAAAACTTCTTCACAATGCTACATGCAGAAAACTAAAGAACACAATATATATTCAAATTATAATGAAAATCTATGCCATATACAAAGTGAATATGATTTGCATCAGGTCTATAGAATAACAAGTTCTTCATTATAGCATTTTACTATGCATCCTTTCCCTGTGTTAAAATTTTTTCATTGTAATTTTTTTAATTAAAACAATCAAAATTATTGAATAACAACTAGGTTGCATGTCTTTCCTTTTCTAACTTTTGAGGAAGATACAGTAAGACTTAATATGACAGTCATCAATGGCATACTATAAGTTAATCCATCCGATAATGTTATTAACAGACAACCTTGCTAAAAGTACCATCAATTAAAAGAACTACTTGCCCCATGAAATATATTCTTGACCTTGGGCTAAAGATGTTGTTTCTGATGGTCTTGATACTTCTGTATAGTGAATGAAACATTACATAAGGTTCATGTTCCTATAGGATATTCCACATTGCCAGTACAGATAAAAATTGATTAGGTAAGACTGAGTAAAGTTAGTAAAATTATAGAAATTATTTTGCAATCTATACATAATTGACATCAATCAAAGGTGTCAAAATAGATTACTTGGGTTAGAAGTGTTAGGGTATCTATACATAAAATAAATGCACCTTTCTACTGGCACATTTGTTTTCCAGGTCCATGATGCCCACGCACATTTCCAAAGACCTCACAAGTTACTTTGTCTTCACGAAAATTATGTGAATTTACAAAGTCAGTATAATTGCTACACTTTTCAAACAATAAGGATGAATCAGAGAAGTGAAATGCCTTTCCTAGAATTTGAATTTCTTCTTTCCAATCCATCCTATGGGCTTACATCATACTTCCTACAGCAGTACATGCCTGTCAGAGTCTACATAGCCTTAATCAGTTTGGTGAGCAAAACATCATGTTTTTTATTCCATGTAGCATTCCTAATAAAAAACTGATTACTGCTGTACCAGACTCTGGCTTTGAAAACACACACATGCACACACAACCTAAAATTTTACTAAAAGATTAAACAGACAAAGCAAGTTCACTGCCTAAATCAAAACAAGAGCTTCTTAAATAATGCTGTGTAATTCTGGACTCTTTATTGTGATTTTGTAGGAGGAAGACTGCCATAGAAATCTCCCTAGCAAATTGAAGTTGTATTTCAGTGTTTGAGGCTTGGTATCTAAAAATGATAAAGGCATTGTTTTTGAGATTAGAGGCAAAATAGTTCAGTTTCCTGAATTTCTTTTCTCCTGAGATGAGTGTGACTTCTGGTTTTTCCATTTTAAGCTAAGCTCTGGAGCAGCCCAAACCACGTACTCCTAGGTGAGCTTCTGTGCATATCACAACAGTATGAGTTACTGCTGACACAGCCATCACTCTCACTCTTCCTAGTATTTCTTTCACTCTTTTGCTGATGCCATTATGAAAAATAGTGCTGGCACAGCCTTATAGTCACTTAATAGCTTCTCATACTTGTATAGCTAACTTACCCTTAAAATTTTATTTGCAAAGAAGATATTAATGATATTTGAAGGAGCAATCTGTTTAGAGTTCCTTCTTAAAGGTTTTATGAATTTAGTTTGGTGAGATTATACACACTAAAGAAGACAACAAAAAAGAAAAGCAATCAAAAAACCACAAAGTATCGTCTTTACAATCTAAACATAGACATCCTAAGACTTTCCTTCCACACTGTCACCTAATTATTTTTTCATTTGTCACTTAATAAGGTGAACCTCTGTGTCACTGTTCTTGTGTCATCATTAATTCTATTTCTTAATTATAAAAATGGACTTAAAAGCAATGAAAATTTGTATGTTACTACCCCAAGGATTTTATACTTCCAGTGTAATGCTCTAAGGATCATCTCACATGTATAGGTTCGTTTTCAATACCTCTTCAAAAACGTTCTCTAGAAGGTCTACATTTATAACTTAACTGATAAAAACAATAAGGGTTTATTAAAAATTATTCAAAGACAAAACCTAGTATAAATATATTGAAACTTTAGAATATATGGTCATGCTAAAACTATCAAAAGATGTCAGTTTTCATCCCATGCATAATTCTATTGATTACTTTTTAATCCAAGATGTATTTTTCATAATGATGAGTAGGAAGGATTTTCTCATGTGTAACTGAATGAACTAAAAATATTCCTTACCTAGATGAGTAAGATGTAATATGTAATTAGGACATCTTTTAATATTAAAACATAATGAAATTATAAATCAATAATAATCCACAGCATAATGAAAATTTTAAACAAAGTTGGTTGAAATTCATCTAAAAGCCAAAAGATATTTTTGGAAATGCTTTGATAACCTTAAAATTTTCACTTTAAATTGTCACCTCCATTAAAAGTATTTCAAATAATTAATGTTATCGGTGATTTTTCTTCAAATTTCTTTAAGGATTTTTCTATAAATTTCAGTGCTACAGTTAAGCAGCTCAAGTAATAATTTAAACATAACATCATATATATGTACATACCTACCTACTTTGGTATCTAGATATGTATACCAAAGTCAGGTAAAATTATTTCATACAGGGCCTCCCTGGTGGCGCAGCGGTTGAGCGCTGCGCTGTGGACCTGTCGGCAGCGCCCGATGCAGGTTCGACGCCCGGCCAGGGAGATTCCCATATGGTGCGGCAGACCTCTCCTGCCTCGCCCGCTGCTACCCTCAGCAGTGTATTTCTGATCTGCCTGTTTTGCTCCCCACTCTGTCTCTGGTGAGCCCTCTCACTGCCCCACGCCTCTGGCCTGTACCCCAGCTTGTATGTAAAAAAAAAAAAAAATTATTTCATGAACCATGTTATCTTTATAAAATACAGGCAAAACTGCATGAACATAATTAACAAATTGATGTTATTAATATTATAACATTTCTTTTATGAGTGATATAAATTGACATTTTTACTTATCAGGAGTTGCTTGAATTTGTAGTAGAGAAGTTATAGTATGACTTACAGTGAGACATGCGTTCATATTCTACCTTGTTTAGATATATTTTGAATTGTAGCTGCAATCATGACAGACACTTTGATTAATAAATTAGCAATCATTTAAACAACAGAAAAGAATAGTTAAAAAACATGGTCACCTGTGCTATAGCACAGGTGAAATTTGAGCTTCTGGAACTTGATAAGTGTTGATATTTTATAATTTTTATGTAGCACTAGTTAAAATAAATTTAAAAATTGAGTGTACCTTAGGTTCCATGTAATAATGGCATAATTACCTATTAATTAATGAAAGCTTATCGAAATGAAATACTTATATTACAAGACATATAAAATCACAAACTCCCTCCATAGAATGTTCTAGTGCATCAATGATTAAGGAAGAGCAAACACTACTTCATGTCCAGACATACAGATAATGTCCCTAGAGGATGGATATATAAGGTGCCCAGTTCTTCTGAAAGTTAATGGCCTCTTGTCAAATCATTTAATCTTAATGTATATTTGCAACAATAATGCATCAAATATTTTAGCTAATTTTGTTTTATCACACTGAAGAAAGAATAAGTTCTCATTTTTTAATATGTAGAAATATCCTATACATTTGAAGTATTACCTATTAATCACTGTTAGCTTCTCTAATTTTATTTATTTTTATTTTTTTAAAGATTTATTTTTATTTATTCATACAAGCTGGGGTGCAGGCTAGAGGTGTGAGGCAGTGAGAAGGTTCACCAAAGACAGAGTGGGGAGCAGAACAGGCAGATCGACCAAAATACACTGCTGAGGAGAGCAGTGGGAGAGGCAAGAGTGGTCTGCTACGCCATGTGGGAATCTCCCCAGCTGGGCATCAAACTCACACTGCAGCTGTCGACAGCTCCACAGTGCGGTGCTTAACCTGTTGTGCCACCAGAGAAGGCCCACTTCTTATTTTAAAGGATAATTTGTCTTTGCTATCAAAAAATTTAATCTAAATTATTTCTATTTAGAAATATCTGTAGCATTTTGAAATCAATGCATAAGCAATCTGAATCTATTTTGTTCTAGGAAGGAAAAAAGAACACTTTTAGAATACCACCATTAATATTTTTGGATATTTTTCCTTTACCAGACATTTGATTTTTTTTCCATATGTCAGTTGATATTTTCAGTCACTGCTGATAATATAAACCACTGTAACACCAAGCAACTTTTCACTGGGAGTTCCCAACAATAACAGAAAAGTGTACTTACCATGTTCCAACCAGGATAGAGGTAGTCTGTACCAACAAATTCAAAGTAGTGAGCAAAACCTTCCTTCAGCCACACATCTTCCCACCACACAGGAGTCACGAGATCACCAAACCACTGCAGTGACAAAATGAATGGACATTAGATAAGATAAAATCTATCCCATCATTACTTTATCTAAATTAAATATATTCAAACATGATTGTCATAACTGGAATTCATTCCCCAATTGATTTTGTGATCTTAAAACACCTTGTGGCAGTACTATCAACTGACTCACTACTTGGGTGACACTGCTTTCTTTATAAATGTGTTCAGTCAAGAACAGAAACAAAATGATCAAGGATACAAAAGAGAATATTTAATGACAGCTGTCTTGAAATATTTAGAGGCCTATTATATACAAAAGAAAAAGGTTTATTTCTTGTGACTTGGCAACAAAATTATGGCTAGGGGTGGAAATCAGGGTTGGTAGATGCCTGTTGAAAATGCAAAGAACCTCTAAAAGAGTGAGATTGTCAAAGATGGAAAATAATGCCTGGAGAGGTAGTGACAGATTCATCACAGCAGACATTGAAGCGTTGGCTATTCAGAAAAGACAATGGCTGGCTGGAGGAACTAAGGACATTTAAAATTTTCCACACCTGACTCTAAGATTTTATGGTAATGAAGGTTTGGACCAAAAATATCTCTTAGATCTCTTCAGGAAAAATAATGTTATTTTTAATTAGCATTTTGATTAGATCATGATACACTACTCTGAAATCTTTCATTCAGTTCAACGAAAGGTTAAAGATTTTTTTTCATTAAAAATTTTATTTTATGACATTCTAGAAACTATCTTGGGATTCGATCATGAAGAGTCATATAATATTCTCTTCTGATGCAGTTGACAGTTTACTGGGGAGAAGTGGTGATGAGACAGGAAATAAAAAATAGATGAGCAAATGGATACCAAAATTTCATATCCTAATGAGATAGGAATGGGAGCAGGATACTTTAGATCATAAAAGCAAAAAAAAAAAAAAAATCTCTAAGCAGGTGACATTTGAGCTCAGACTTTGGTGCTACAAAGGAACCAGTCATGGGGAAGCCTTGGGCAAGAAGATTCTAGGCAGATGTAAGTGTCCTTCAGTGTGAAGACCCTAATGAGAATGAATGAGTTATTTAACAAAGGGAAGGAAAAGCTGACAAGTATCATATCAAGTACTTCAGCAGCTGTAAAGAGATTGGTAACTAAATGCTTCAATATTAATAATATCACTTACTCAAGAAGATCTCTAAAATATTAGATAAGAGAAAATTCTGAGTATGCTGCTGACTCTAAAATAACTGAAATTTAAAATAGTTTTTATTCTTACCAAAAACTCATGTTTTGCCTTTGAACTGAACCCCTCTCTTAGGAATTGTGACTACAGGTGGAGAGAGATTTATAGAAAGTAATTTAATGATACTGAAAATTATTGCATGTTTCTCCCAACTTCCAGTTCCTTCCCCAATAATAAGTAGCCTAGCATTACTATACTACAAGAAAGTTCTCAGAATACAAAGCCATTTTGGTCCAGAACAATGATAACAGCATTGATGTAAACTTATTTCAATAGAACCATAAATGTACCTTGTTTCTAAAAAAGTTCAGAAAGGAAACTACTTTTGTCTCAAAGAACAATAGGTTTAATCGGAAGCCATCCTTTTCCTACAGCAGGGGAGCCCTGATTGCCTCTCCCATGGATCCGCTTAGTCTCCAGGCAAGGAACATATGCCCAACCTGGCCAGCATGGCAGGTTCAGACATCTTACAGGTTCACTGGAAAAGGCTGACATGCAGGTAAACAGTCACATGGCTTGGCCCAAGTTGTCATTCAGTATTCATGTATTAGCATTTAGCAGTTCCCCTTCTTTTCACTGACAGTATTTTCTAAATCATTCTTAAGTTTTTCTGGCCTTCTAAAAAACTCTTTGGGGTTATAACAAATTAAAGTCATGTGCTATAACAATGAGATTTCTGATGTTTAAACTTAAAATGGCCATAGCTACTGGTTACCAGGATGGATATTGCTTTTTATTAGTATGAATGTTTATTTTCACTTATTCATTTTTCACTAGATTCAAGATTCAAATAAGCATTGCAAAATCTCTGTAATATTTTCCACTCTTCGCAAGAAAGCGCATAAAATCAAAATGAAATTAATTTTCTCTTAGCTTCACTACAAAGTTGGCTAATTTACATATGAATTTCTAAACATGCCAAGACAAAAAAATATCAATCATTTGAGAACAAAGAGTGTATGACTGAGTTAGTGAAAGACTTCCTAAGTGTCTGTGAGATGGGAAAAGGGGAATAACAAATTGATTTCAGCAAAAGCAAATTTTGACATGTACACAAAACTCAGCTGCATCTTGCAGCAATGCAATAAATCATTGCCATCGCCGCACTTACCATATACACACACCAATAATCACAAGAAAATAAAGCAAGTTTGACAAGGACTAGTGACTAGATAGGGTTTCTGAAGAGGCTTGGAAGAGGTGGCAGTGTCATCTCACTCCTCAACTAACCTGAATGACAGTTGTTTATTCAGTGTGATCAGCGTGTACACTTTTGTTTGTGCTGTCATCAGAGAAAAATGACATATGCTCCAGAAAGAACTACACAGTGCTCTCTATATAATTGAAACTAATTGGGAGGATAATAATTTAGCTCTTAATCTAAGCATCTGAAATCATTCTACATTTCCACAAGTTTGCAATTATACTTACACCTCATCCTTTTTCTCATACCTGGTGACATATCTCATGAACAATGACCATGGTGACATCCAGCAAATAAGAAATAGATGAAACACTGGGATCCAGCAGTATTCTTTGTTCCACAAAAATACTTAGTCCCCAGTTCTCCATAGCAGCATACGGATGCTTAGGCACAGCTAAAAGATCTAGAAATAGAATAAAAAAATTCCAAAGGCTTTAACAAAGATACCAGAGTCTAAATTCATATCCTAAAAAAAAAAAATGTCCAGAAACTCTAATTAGAAGAAATATTCTTTCCTAATTTCCAGAAGAATTTTTTTTATTGGGTATTTTTTTTCTAAATTAAACTACCTGCCATTTCTGCATGACAGCAGAAATATAGGCTATCACTGTAAAGGCTGGCCATAGCCATTCATCACAGTTCATTTTCAGATCCAATGCTGTAGGAGGCTGGAAGTATCGGCACCATTATTGATGGACCCATCCTAATAAGTTTCAGAAAGTCAAGGAAACCAAATGCAGCAGAATCCACCGAGTCAAAGGCGTTGCACCACTAATGAAAATATATGCAGCGCAATGCAGTGAATACTAGACTCTTACTTCTACCTCATCATTTTTCAAGAGAAAACATATTATAGCAGCTAAAAGTGTGACGTGTCATTTTCTAATTGCTTACACTCAAATGTATTTTTTGACTTCTGTTAAATATAAAATGTTACCTATTTTCTCTATAAGTCTATAAATTTGGCTTATAGAGTAAAAAAATTGAGAGTGGATGCCACACCAAAAGGAATTTTGAGAAAACCTGCAGGGTTTGGTTCTGGTCCTGCTTCTACCATTAACGAGGTATATGACATTGGTAAATTATTTAATTTCTTGAGACCAAAACTCCTTCACCTATAAAATAAGGCCATTGGCTTTCATTATCACTAAAATTCCTTCCAGCTTCAAAAACCTATGGTTAGAAAATTCTAAGATTAGTGCTTATTTTAAAGGTCATAGAGATATTATCAACTTCTGGTTTAAGTGACACAGTAAGTTCATGCTTTGATATTCTCCCTCTGCCCTAAACGCACAGTGATGATGAATAAAAAATTAAAACAGAAAACTAAAAAACATCTCCAGGCTTGAAAATAAACCTCTCCATGGGCCAGAATTGGTACAGAAATGCAAAGTAGTGATTGCATGTGAAGCCATGGGCCTGCTGGGCTCTGGCTCCAGGAGAAGGCAGTGGCATCTGGGAACTGGCTCCAGCAGGATCTACAAAAGCCAAAGGGACTTAAGCCAATCTGACTGCTTGATGCCAGGGGTTGAGGTAGGGCATGCATGTTCATGAGAAGTGCTGAAAATAGCTAGTACTTATTGCTTCCTGAGAAAATTAGCAAGTGGTAGAGAAGGGATTTGAACCCAGGCAGCCTGGCTCCAGTGCCTTCCTCTTAATCACAGAGACATAATGTTCCATCTCTGACCCAGAAGTTCCACTCTCCAATATAAACTCTGGAGTAACTCCCTAGAATGCCAAGAAAAAAAAATGGTACAATAAATTTCTCTGCAGTATTGGTATAAGAGTGAAAAGGGAAAACTAAATGACTTTCATCAAGATAATGGACAAAGAACATGGGAGATAGCTATATAAATGAATAGTATAGAGCCTTCAAATAAATGATCTCACCACTAAGTTCTAATACTGTCAAGATCATCATGGATCTGAAAAAAACATCGAGAGAACAGTAAGGTATAAAATGACCCTTACCATATAGTACTGAAAAATAACACCATACGTTGTAAGTAGATACTCAAATGCACACAAACACGCAGAAAGACAGTAATGGCAAAAGGCACATTACAAACACACATATTAGAAATGAACACCCAATTCAGAATCACTGTTGCTTCAAGGAAAAAAAAAAGAAGAAATGGAAGAGGGACAATATTTTAATTCCTGGATGCAGTTTCAATACATGTGTGGGGCGAGGGAAAGCACATGAACAACACCTTCCTGGTGTGCAAGAATTGCACTAAATTCTGATACTATCTACCCAGAAATAGCATCAGATTCCACAGGTTAAGGGCTCAGTCCTACAAGACCGTCCACCCCACCCCCCAAGTCCCTCCAGATTGTTAGTGCTTCTGACTGACCAACTGTAAATCAGAGCACATTCTCCTTTGGTTCTATTAATTTACCAGAGTGGATCACAGAACTCAAAGTAGCACAGTACTTGCTATGCTCCTGGCTTATTATGAAAAGCAACGAGATTGAAGGATACCTAGAGTGAGCATGGGGAAAGAGCACAGAGCTTCCATGCGCTCTGGAAGCATGCTATCCTCCCCACACTTCCATATGTTTACCAACCCAGAAGCTCCCTAAATTCCATCTTGAGGGGTTTGATGGAGACTTTGATAAATAGGCATGATTGATAACATCATTGCCCATTGGCAACTGGACTTTTATTTCCAGCCCCTCTTCACACACTGGATGTCAGGGAGTTCTGAAAGTTTCACCCTAAAAAAGAAAAATCACTTGGTTGGTTCCCCTGGTAATCAGCACTTGTCCTAGGCAAGTTCAAAAGTCACCTCATTAACATAATAAAATATACCCTGATTGCTCCCTACACTTTGGAAATTCCAAAGGTTTTGGAAGCTGTGAGCCAGAAACTGTGGATGAAGACCCAATGACCAAATATTTATTTCTCATAACACAATATTGCAGACAGGTACATGAAGGGTTTCAAATATGTCTTTAGCACTAATTTTTTTGAAGGAGGTGATGGGCATATGGGTATTATTTATAATACTATTGATTATTTTCTCTGTGCTTTAAGTATTTTACAGTAAGAAAAAGGATAAAAGGAAAACAGCCTTATAACATTGTTGATCTTCATATATGCATCACTTAAACACTTCAGCATTTGCTGTGTTCTTAAGTCTAGATATATGTTGAAATAAGTCAGAAATGGTCTCTGCCCACTGCATTTTAGACTAAGAATGAGGACATGACAGTTTAACACAAAAGAGCAAATAAGAATAAAATGTGCTGTGAAAGAGAGAGCAAAACTGGCTGAAGAGGTTCTTGAAAAGATGATACTTAAGTTGGACTTCAAACAATAAATAGGATTTCACCAGGCAAGGTATTATACCCATTCACTTACACAAAAAGGATTTTCTGAGTATCTCCCCTGCTCAATAAAGGCACTGTTCTATCTTCAAGCTCCTTTCTCCCTGCTTCATGTTGTTCTTACTCCTATGTGGGTGTGTGTAGGAGGATGAGGTCAATTAACAAGTAATAAATGAATGAAATAAATTTAGTAAATGATAAAAGCCACAAACAAAATATGACAGAGTAAGACAGTGATTGACTGATGGGGTGGGTGTAGCATGAACAAGACAGGCCTCTCTAAGGCAATCCCATTTCATCTGAAATGTGATTAATGGTAGAAACCAGCGGAAGAGCTGGGGGCAACAAATGCCAGCCCCTATGAGACAAACAATGAACAAAGAGAAAAAAGATGGGTGTGGCTGAAGCACATAAAGGAGAGGACTGTTAGATCCGAGAACTGGTACAATTGCAATTAAAGAACAGACAGACATATCGATTTAAGATTTTGAGACCTTTCCTAAATATGACCTAGGCAGTGGAACAACCTCGCGTCAACTCTGCCTGCCACCAGCAGATGGCAACAGCAGTAGCCCGTCGGGTGTCATTTACTTGTAGGAACACATTAATTTAGGAACATTTCTTTAGGATCAAGCCCGTTGCCAAACAGAGTCACTTTTGTATGCTGGAGCCCGCCAAGAGTTGAGAAAGTAGGCGGGACCCAAAAACTAAGTGAGCTTCTCAAGTCACGCATTGGGACTTGGATTTGCTCAACTAGCAGAGACGCCTCCGGACCTGGACAAGATCACAGGCTCTAGCCAGGGTGCGGCCCTCCCACAGTCAGAGCAGGGTCAGCAGGTCTAGAGAGGCGGAGTCTGAAGGCTAGTACCTAAGATAAGGGGCAGTGGTGACCCCAGCAGACAACTGGGTTCATACTGGTTTCCAGAGATCTGCAGGACAGAAGTTAGGCCTGGGGAACAAGTCACCAATCAGAAAAGTAATGAAACTAGTCAGACACAATCATTGGGAATATAAGTAACAGGAGTCAGCTTCTCAGGCACAGACAGGCTTTACAAGAGATATGGGCACCCACACTTATGGAAGGAGGAGAGGATAAGGAAAAACTGAAAAAAATAGATAACGCCATTATACACATAGTAACCTTATAATAAAGTACTGAAGAAAGTTACCCTTTTGAACAACCATTGAGAGAGACTTTCACTGTGTCTCTCTGTTCTATACCTTCATAACTTAAGGAATCTCATGTGGTAGTTCTATGAATAAGAATACTTCCACAAAGCAGATATCCAAATAAAGACTTGTACACAAATATGCCTAACAGTTTAACTTCCAATTGCCTAAACCTGGAAATAATTCTAATGTTCATCAGTAGGTCACTGATAAAGTATAACATATACATGGAACAAAGTGCTATTCAGCACTAAAAAGAAATGAACTATTGATACATGAAGCAACATGGGTGAATCCCAAATAGTTGCACCGAGCAAATGATTGTGTGTGTGTGTGTGTATACATCTATAAATGGTTCTAGCCATTTATATAAAATTGGAGAAAATGCAAAGATCTCTAATGACAAAAAGCAGATCATCGTGACCTAAGGACAAAGATAGGAAGGGTTAAAAGACTGAAAATTTTTGGTCTTGATAGCTATGCTCATTATGGTGATTTTATGAGTGTTGTACTTACTTAAAGCATCAAATTGTGTATTTTAAGTATGTGCAATTTATGCATGCCACTAGACATCAATGAGTTGTCTTAAAAAGTATCTTCAGTAAATGAAATATTCTTTTGCTTAACTTTAGAGAAGTAAGATTTATTCACAATGAATTATTTTAATTTTTGCAAAATGAATTTGTCATGAGGCTATCTCCATTAAAATGTGCAACCATAACTCTTTAATATGCCTTGAAAACAGGAGTAAGAAAACGCAAATATTTCAGAATGTAATTTACTTGGAAATTCAAAGAAAATCCCGGGCAAAATTATGCAGGGTAGTCTGTTTCCAATTAATTACTACAGTCCTAAAAACTATAGGCAGACAGCAAATATCCATGTAATATGAGTGAATGTGATTACCTAAATTAACATAAAAATTCAACTTTCTCTACTTGCTCTATAATTTGCCTTCTATCTCTAACACTATGTTGAAATAGCTCTCTAAGATCAAAAAATCTCATGGCGATTTCTCGGTTTTTATTTTTTTGACATGGCTGAGAAATAGCACACTGTTGATTAGGGTCTGTCATCACAGAATATCCATGTTACTCCACTACTCGGATTACCTTTTCTTCTGTGGCAGTTCTGCTTGTTTTATTTTCTTGTCATCCTCTGACCTTTGAAAATCAAAGTTCCCAGAATTTCATCTGTGGGATTTTTTTTTATTTATTTCTCCAGTTTTGTTTTGTTTTGTTTTTTAGTGTCCTCACCCACTCCATTATCTTCTGTCACTACCCACCTGTCCAGGAAGCATTCTTTGAACCCTAGAGGAAAATATCTAGGAGCCCTTGTAGTATACTTATTGGGATGCCCTCAATGGACTGTTTCTTCTTGATGAGCTTCCTTCCCCCGACCCCCCATTAATCTGTCTTAAACCTTCAGAAAGCCTCACAGTTTCTCCTTGTGCACCTGGGGGAAAGTCAGTTGCCATGAAAAATGTCCCACCACCCTGATCATACTCTGCTAAGAGGAAACCTAAAACCATAGAGAACACAAAGAATAACCAGACAGGATCTAAGACTACATCAAAAACAAAATCCTGTCTCCAGATTTACTGTTCTGATGCATAACTGTACAAACTAGACATATACTGTCAACTAGAACATACTGTATATTATTAAATAACCATTAGCAGAATATTTTATGTAATATACTTCTCTCTGCCATCATCACTCTGAATTTGCAGATTATTGCAGATTATGCTGCAAACTTTAAATTTGAGCTTAAAAAAGGACAGAACGTCTCTAACAACAAGAGGTTGAATGCCAAGGAAAGAAGTGTTACCCCAGCAACTCCAGAGCATCACCTCACATATGTAAGGAGCCAGTCCCTTCATCAGTGGCAGAAAACAGACCTGCTGCCAAGCTCCTAGTATGATCAGAAAATGTGGATTTTTTTCTTTTGAAGCAGCACCAGTCTTGGTTATGTGTGAGATTTTCTGTTCAGAACATCTAAAGCATAACACATTTATCCCAGAAGTTCAGATCTAACAGCAGGGGGGGGGAAATCAATAAAACTGTCTCATAAGGACAGCTGATCTTCCTTAGTTCATAGATTTGTTGTATATTTCATTCATTCAGTCACAAAGTTTGTTGAGTTCATACTCTGTTTCCAGCAGAGGAGGAGACTGACAAACACTTTTAAGGAGGTCACACTCCAACATTGGGGGGTGAGAAGGAAGAGGGTGGTAGAGGAAGTCAAAAGATACTCATATACATAAATAAGGTAATATGAGATTTTGATTGGGACTACGATGAAAATAATACAGAGATGTTAAAGAATAGTAAGGTTGGGGGACAATACCGTAGATTGAAGGACAAGTAAACTTTCTCTGGGTAGGGAACATCTAAACTGAAATGCAAACCCAATTGAACTTTGGCTCTACAAAAGCAGGTTTATTTTTTTTATCTCATTTGTTTTATTTCTAGTGCCTAGCACTGTACCAAACACATGGCTGGTGTTCAAGAAGTTAATTGTAAAATAAATGAATAATCTGTCCGAGGATAATTAGTTATACTCAATATAGCTTACAGTCAATATTGCAAACCAAAGAGATGTGTAATCATTACCGATACCCATCCCAGAAAGAACATTAAGTTCTATAATTCTCATCATCAGTTGCATGGTTTGACTACTTGCCATTGAAGTGTCTGCTGCTTTAAATCCCTTCCCAACTCCTTTGCCAAGTATCACTTCGATACACTCCCTCCCAAGTCATAGGCACGTTCTGAACTGCTTGCCCTGTTCCTTCCACTCTAAATCCATCTTGCTCTCAAATCCCCAGGCTTCTGCCCTAACTCTTCTGTTTCCTACCTCATTTCACCCTGTATGCTGTCTTCCATGCTGCACCTGCCAGCATCTCAATCACAACTGAGTTCTCTTTCAGGCTCTGCTCTCCAGGCCCTCGTTTCAGAGGGCAGTGGATTTTACAATTAAAAGTCAGAGCTTTGGAGTCCACACTGCCTGGGACCCAAACCCAGATCTAGCACTACTTACTAGTGGTGGGAACGTGAACAAATTGTTCGATATTTCTCAGTTTCTATTCCCTCATTCATAAAATGGAATAGTGATCAAATTGTGAAGATTACATGAGATGTTCCATGTAAAGCACTTAGTCCTAAACGCAAAACACAATAAATCAATGTTAGTGCTATTTAAGATCTTTCTCCAACCTTTGATTTAATTCCTCCAACTAGAGGAATGCATCACAGGCCTTAGTTTTGGAGATTAAGAGTCTTGTCTTTAAATGAAGATGAAATGTTACATTATGCATTTTGATTTTCAAATTGAAATATAGCATAAAGCAACACAGGACCTACCTAACACTGAGCCAGCAAAATGTCACAAGATATGTTCATACTATCACTCAGGGATGCAAAATAAATTTTAAAGGTATAGCAGGTAAAAAACAAAAAAAGTTGTATTTTTTTATTATGACAGGCACTTGCTCAAGAAACCACTTATATATGCATTTACGCTTTAGCATAAAAAATAAAACTCCTCGAGGATGTGGAGGGAGGGAACACTTTTACATTTTTGGTGGAAATGCAAACTAGAACACACACTGTAGAAAACTGTATAAGGATTCCTCGAAAAATCAAAAACAGAAACTCCACACAATACAGTTATCCTTCTTCTTGGTATTTTCCTGGGGGTTATGAAAATGCTAAGTCAAAGTGATCTACACATCCGTGTTCACCACAGCACTAATCACAACAGCCGAGATTGGGAGGCAATATCAGTAGCCACTGACAGTCAACTAGAACATACTGTATATTATTAAATAACCATTAGCAGAATGGTTGGATAAAGAAGATGTGATATACACACACACACACACACACACTCATACAATGGAATACTATTCAGGCATTAAAAAAGAGGAAATCCTGCATTTACAATATCATGAATGGACTTAGATGGTATTATTCTAAGAGAAATAAGTCAGACAGAGAACAACAAACATTGCATTATTTCACTTATATGTGGAAGATAAAGAAACAATACTAATGAACAAAACAATGCGAACTTTAGATTATAAGAGCAAACTAATGGTTACCAGAAAGAACAGGGGAAGAAGGAGGGCAAATTGGGTAAAAGGTCAATTGTATGGGAAGGATGGAAACTAGACATTTAGTAGTGAACATAATATATATACAGATACTAGTGTGTAAGGCTGTACATAAGATATATACAGATACTGCCTGAACATAATATATATACAGATACTGGTGTGTAAGACCTAAACCTATATAATGTTATAAAACATTACTCGAATAGAAAAAAAATTTTTTTTAAGATTTTATTTATTTATGCATACAAGCTGGGGTACAGGCCAGAGGGGTGGGGCGGTGAGAGGGTTCACCAGAGACAGAGTGGGGAGCAGAACAAGCAGATCAACGGAAATACACTGCTGAGGGGAGCAGCAGGTGAGGCAAGAGGGGTCTGTTGCACAATGTAGGATTCTCCCCGGCCAGGTGTCGAACTCTCATCCCCACTGCCGGCAGCTCCACAGCGCCAACACTTAACCACTGCGCCACCAGGGAGGCCCAGATTAGAAAATTTTAAAGAAAGAATACTCCTTGCTCTGACATTTACTATATGTGGCTAGTAGAAAAATTTAAATTAGATTTGAAATAGTAATACTAAAGGTAAAATTCCTAGATGTCACCCCTACTGGTATGTGTAACATGAGAATGACCAATATTCTTCCTTTCAAAAGCATGTTCTGAAGGTTCTTTATTCATAAGCAGATCAGGTTCTGAATGACTGTTTTTAAGTTCATTTGACAAAGAAGAGTTTAAGTTTTACTCTCTGGATACATTTTTACCAAATTTAAGGGTGAATCAGTCCTTCAAAGCTTTAAAATAAAACCTATTTTTCTTCTGATGGACTTTGCATTTGGGCATCTGTCCTTCAAAAAAGACTAGTTTCAGCTACAAATTTTGGCCTATATCTGAATTTTCATCAGTACACTTTTATTCACAAGCTTAGCATTTAAGTTCTAAAACTCCCAGCAATCTCCTGAATTAGCATTAGGCCATAAAATGCAGTCAATGTTTTTGCTGATCCTACTGCCACATACTCAAAAGACTTTTTTTTTCAATTCTGCAATCACTTTCCCCTGACACTTACTGATTACTGTCAATTGTAAAGGAGAAACACTTCTCATGCGATGCCTAATGTCCCTTTTCCCTGAAAAAGAATTCCTATGCTGAAAGACTTATCCCATATGCAAGGAACATTTGTTATTTCCTCACACATTTAATTTTTAAAATTAGCTCTACTTTCATTTCCATCACCATATTTTGCATCTTTTTTGGACTTTCAAAACTCAAGTCTCTGCTTTAATGGTTATGGTTAAGCATGACCATAAAAAGTACACTTAAGAGGACCCCTATCGCCATCATCACTGATAGGTCAAAATGACTAAAGCTTGCTGTGTAACAAAGACTAACTGTTATCTAGGAAAATGTAGGTTGAACATAAAGTTTCCTTTCTATTAAGGTTTTATTTGTGATCTATTTTCATTTCTTCCTTACATACTTATTTATTAACTATTACAGGCCAGACTTATTAGACACTAGATACATAAAACTTGAACAATCAAGACAGTCCCAATAAGCCCTCACAGTGCTTAAAAAACAATGGGTGATACAAACAAGCTTAAAGTCTATGTATGATAGACACCCATATAGAAACCCAAGACAGACACCCATATAGACACCCAAGATAGACACCCACACAGACACGCATGATAGACACCCACATAGACACGCATGATAGACACCCATATAGACACACATGATAGACACCCATATAGACATCCATGATAGACACCCACACAGACACGTGTGATAGACACCCACATAGACACACATGATAGACACCCACATAGACACCCATAATAGACACCTATATAGATACCCATGACAGACACCCATATAGACACCCATGGAAGAAACTGCAGCCCGGTGCAATGGCTGTGATGAGCACATGCTATAGAGACTAGGAACATGGGTGCTGAAGCCTGGCAGCCTAGGTTCAGTCTCAATGCTGCTACTTAATGGGGCGTGTTACTTAGCATTTCTGGCCCTCATTTTCTTTTTACCTATACAATGTTGATGATTACAACTGTAAGTATTTCACAGGGTCACTGCCAGAGCTATTGTTGGAACACAGTTCTCAGGGGTCTCTCACATTTCAGTACGTCTTATGAACACCAACACTGATTCCTTTTTGTTCCAGACTATCTTTTTTAAAGGATATTTGTATAGCAAGAAAGGATAGTGTCCTTTTCAGAACAAAGAACAGGCATACATATGATCATTTGCAAAAAAAAAAATATATATATATATCCTTAAGCTTAGGGGTTCTTCACCTATTTTATAATCCATTGCATATTCAAGTATCACCTGGACCTCACTGCATTGTTTTTAAGAACTGGGGCTCTGGCACAGAACAAACAAACAAAAAAAAAGTTGATACTCTGATTACTGCTATAGTTAGAACAACAGTTTCTGTCTCCTATCCAGGAGTTATAAGTTTCGTTGCAGCATTCATAAAACATGGTAGGCTGATATGTAAGCTTGCAAATGGAATAAGGTAAAATCTCAGACCCTTCACAGTGCTTGACAAATATTATAAAACATATGAGGTGCTTAGATTTGAACAGTTCCTAGCAGTAAGTTCCCAATAGCTGTTAGCTATTTTGGTAGAAAAAAAAAATTCTCCTCCAGAGATGTCTGTCTATGCCCTTATCCCAGGAAATTGTAAATGTATTAGATGACCTGGCAAAGAGAGTTAGAGTACTACTAGAATTCAGGTTGTTAATCAGTGGAGGAGTATGTGGAATATGTGCACTATCCAAGCAGACCCAATATAATACAAGAGTTCTAGAAAGGGCAAACAGAAGACAAAGGAGTCAGTGTCAGAGTGATGCCACACGACACTCGAGCAGCCACTGCTGTCCGGAAGGGGCCCTGAGCCCAGGAATGCCAGCAGCCTCGGCAAGCTTGAAAAGACGAGGACATTCAGGGATTCTACAATAAAGCCTCTAATGAGAGCAGTGTAAAGCCGCCATCCTACTTAAGTATAGTAATACATTTGTGTTGTTTTAATCCACTAAGGATGTAGCAATTTATTACAGCATCAATAAGAAAGTAATGAGTTATCATTACCATCATCATTATCTTCTTCGTCATTATTACCCTAACTATATAGAAGAGGTCTTAACATAAGAACAAGCAAAACCTTCTAGAGAAAGTCAAGTATGAGATCTGTTGAGCAAGTGGAGTTTCCTAGAAGGAAAGTGTATTTCAGGTTAAGGGCATGTGCATTCAAGTGACCGAGCACAGGATACTTTCAGTGAACAAAAACTGGATCAACATGGCGGAAGTACTTGGTGACAAACTCTGTTTTGGACATGCTGAGTTTGAGTTGTCTCTGGGACAAATAGAGATATCTATTAAGGAATTAACTAGCATGGTCCCAGGCATAGGGGAAAGTTTTGAGCTGAGCGAGCAGATCTAGTAAGTCATCAACATGTAATACAGTAGACTTTGGCCAATGCTGAGCATAGCAGAGGCTGAGACAGTGTCTAAGGAAGAGGGAGATTTAAGAAACAGGCAGAGGATGAAAGCAAGTGGAAGAGTCCAAAATGATACTCAGGCACAGTCATGAGAAGGGATCAAAGTCAAGAGTAGGTGCTACTTCATTATTCCAGAGTAACAATACACTCGAAAAGGAGTTAAGAGTCGAATGTCTGTGAGTATCTTAGCTATGTGATTACAAAACACTGGTGTTATACACTAAAGTACCTAAATATTAATTAATGTTTACAAAGAATATTAGTTTGCCATTCAATACCATTCTCAAAAGATTTAAAAAATGAATTATAGGGCCTCCCTGGTGGCACAGTGGGTTAAGCACAGTGCTGTGGAGCTGTCGGAGCTGCGGCCAAGGAGATTCCCACATGGTGCCACAGATCTCTCCTGTCTTGCCCACTGCTCCTCTCAGCAGTGTGTTTCCCCCAATCTGCCTGTTCTGCTCCCCACTCTGTCTCTGATGAACCCTCTCACAGCCCCACACCTCTGGCCTGCACCCCAGTTTGTATGCAAAAATAAGTCAATCTTTTTAAAAAAAATGAATTATAAAACCTTTTACACAGATATAACACAAAGTCTCAGCAGGTATATTACCATCATCACTTAAAGGGGGAATAACAATACTCTGCTAGAGTCTCATTAATCTCTACTTTATGAGTGTTAGTAACTGTAATGGGTCCATCCCACTGCATGGAACTCAGGAGTTCTTCTTGTTGCAAAAGTCTGGGGTAACTGGAAGTCATTTGAAAGGTTTGAAAAGCTCTTTGACACTCATTAATTGACAGATTCACATTTCCAGTAGAACAGAATCAAGAAAAAAGTACTATTTATAAATGAACATTCTTAACTCTTGAAACTTGGAGTTGTCAGTAAAATGTATCTCCAAATTCATATGCACTTTTGACAGACTGAGTACAAAGTGGTTATCTCAGAAAAAAATTATTTATGTAGGTTTGCTAAAGTGAAAACAAAGAGTCACTGTGCCTTAAGGCCAGTTCCTTCTAGCATAAACTACACCACTAGTACACACAAATTTCAACACCCCCCCCCCCAAAAAAAATGCAAGTATATAATACAAAGAAACTGATATTGGGTTCTTGGCTTAACACTGTCTAGCATCAATTTCAAGCAAAATCAAATACTTGTTGAAGCCCCTGAGGAAAAAAATCACTGACTACCAATAGTTGTTGATTTTATCACTTCTTATTGCACTGCAAAATATTACCTAATATTAACTGGCATCTAAAGAATGGATAAATTTTCAGAGAGCAAGTAATATAAACAGGAGATAACAAAATTCTATGTGAATTTTAAAGGTTCCTAGGGAAATCTCTGATAGTGCTTGGGGTAATGAAGGCAAAAAGAAAGGGGAAGAAAATAGAGTTTTAAAATATAGCATAATTATAGAAACAGAAAAACTTGTGACACTTTGTTACTATACTAAATTTTGTCACTAACTCTAAGCTAATTTGCCTGTAAGTGAACTAAAATACAATCTTATCAATTGAACCCTTGGCATGCATATTACTGAAAGACTTGATCTTTTCATAAGCTAAACCTATATATTTACCACTGAAATTTCATCAAGTCATTCAATACCACAAAGAAAAATAAATGTCATGTCCCATTCAGGCTGAATTATGTATCATTTAGGAAATAGTGGTCAAAATATGAACCATGTCTCTCATTATCAAAAGTACCTGATGCCTTGCTATAAATATATTCATGATAGTTTAAAGAAAGTATCTTTTTCAAAATTTTCCTACAGAAATGTTTCTGAGTTTCTATTCAAAGATTTTTTTTCAAAACCCATTTCTACTGTTCTAAATATTCCCTAGTTCAATTTACATTAGCTCAAAAAATGAAATACAGAAAGACCTAATAATGAATCAGAGACTGAATTGTACCCTTTACTTCTCCAAGCTCCAGTATCTAATGTACATCCATAAGTTTTACTCCTAATGCATATTTTATAGGAAGGAAAACATTTTATATGCCTAATGGGGAAATGCTAAGATGTTTTTTTTTTTTCTTGGTACCCATCATAAAAATGGTGCTCCTGATGTAAAAACTAGGAGACCTGACATGATGGAAAATTGCCAGGAGCCATTTTCCTAACACTTCCGTTAATAGAGCATGAGGGTTCTATAGCTCGCGATGACGTGGAACTCATTGCTGCAGAGTGGGAGACCACCACCAAGGGAATGGTAACATCCGTGGCACTACTTCTGTGCCTAATACACGATCCAATCTTTTTTATTTGTGTATTGGAACCTTTTGAATAGTTGTTAAAATGAAAACCAGCATTCTGTGGAGTGCCTCACTAAGATGTACAGATCTGAGACCACTAATGCATCTGCTCACACTTTGCAGTAACATTTGGAATATTCCATTCCTGGACGGGGGATGGCACCCTTACAACCAAATTACCTTAGAGGCTGAGAAAAAAGCACTGCAAAGTGTTTGGAATATTCTATAAGCAAACAGCCTTAAGGAGCTTATCTTCATCTCTCTGAGTCTCAGTGCATTATTTGTATGTATGTATGTACACATGTATATATATATATGTGTTTGCATCTAGGACTATGAGTAAATATAGATGTATGTGTGTATAATATGTATACTACATAAATATATATATATATATATGCTGAGCTATATAATCTACACATATACATATACACAATGTGTGTGCATATATACACATATATTATTGAAATTTTAATTCAATGAATTTTATGAATTTATCATTATAAATTCCTTGAAGAAATAGATTGCTCTGAACCTCATCCTATGTATTTCAGACAGGAAGCATTAAAACAAGACAACTGAAGGTTTTGTCCCAAGGGGTTCAATTTAATGATAGTTAATGACACTTCCCAGGAATCATCCTCAAGCTCTCCAAATTAGTGATACAAATACAACACCTCTAAATTTTTTCTGTGTTTTTATTTTTATTTAGCATTGAGAAATAGTTGACATATAACATTAAGTTGAGGTATACAATATTATGATTTGATATGTATGTATATATTATGAAATGATCACTTCAATAAGTCCAATAAACATCTGGCACCAAACATTGTCATAAATTTTTTTTCTTATTATGAAATCTTTTAAGACCTACTCTCTAGAACTTTCCAATATGCTCTACAGCATGATCAACTATAATCATTATCTTGTACATTATCTAACCTATTTTTTGACAATACTTCTAACATCTCAGCTGGTTTTAACCCTAACTCCATGATCTCTATCACACCTCAGTTGGCTACTAGGTATGTTCTCACATTTGATACAATTGCCCCAGAATTTCAGAGCTAGCTCCAAGACTTCTGAGTCAGAATATGCATATAACAGAATATGCATATATAACAAGATGCATATAACAAGATTTATGTGCATTAAAGCGTGAGAAGCACCGACCTGCAGCAAAACTTTCACGGTTTTGCCACTGGTACTTTCTCTCAGGGGTTGTTTAAGACCCTCCATGGAGGTGTGAAAGTAAATTAGGACTCTTATTTGTTATATATATATTTATTTGATACAGATATTCTCTCTGGTCAAATTATCAAGGACCATGAATAGATAGGAGTTCAGCAACGTCCTGACAATACCGTCTAGTTCACGTTCAAGGAATTAGGACATGTCGCAGAACACACACACCCAATTAAATGAATTTATGGATCATATTATCCAGTTGAACTAAACCCACCCTACAAAGTAAATAGATGACTTAAGGTTTTTCAAAAGTAAATAAATGATTAAATAAATTAATAATTAAATAAATTAATAAATTTACTTATTAAATAAATAAACCAGATTTAAAGTAATACTAATAATACAAAACACCAAAAAATAACAAAAACAGAGCTGATAGTTCTATTTCTTTTACATTTTTAAAGGGCAAGTTTATTAGGAAAAGGAGAAAGAAAAACAGAGGCACCTGCATAGTCGCAAGAGGTGCTGCCACTATTGTTTTGCAAAGGGAAAAGGTTTATGAAAAGAAACACCTGCTCAGTCACAGGCCAGTAGTTCTTCAATTCTAAGTCAGAATAACTAGCGTTTTTTTAAGCACATACTAAGGGACAGACAGTTCCTAAGTGGTTTATGTGTGTTAATTCAGTTAATCCTAACAACTCTGAGACACACACTGCTCATAACTCTATTTTGCAGGTAGGAACTGAGGCACAGAGACAGTAAGTAAGGTATTTGCTGAAATGGGATCCAAACTTTGGCATACATATGTCAACCACTCTACTCATTCTGTTCCATTTGCATGATAAGGTATAGAGATGTTTAATTATTTACTATCAAAAAAGTCAAACAGAAAACTCATATTTATCAACAAGGGTAATTCCACTCTCATTAACAATGCATTTCACTTTAATGGTATATTAAACCTTGAAACTGAGCTAATGAAAGTGTATTCTGTTTAAATTAAGTAAATATAATGAAGACTGAACATGCTCAAATATATCTGATAGTGGTTTTCAAATATGAGCATGCACTGGAATCACCTGGAGAGTGGGTTAGACTACATATTTCTGGGTCCTTAGATCTGGGTTTGGGCCCAAGAATTCTCTTTTCTAACAAGTTGTCAAATGATATTGATGCTACTGGAAGAGGATCACACTTTGAGAATCACTGTTATAAAATGAGAGTCTAGAAAGTTTAGAACAGAAGAACTTAAAAGTTGTCACACATTTGAGTCACCTGGGCAATCTTTTAAAAATATATATTAAATCCTGGTGACTTTTTCAGAGATTATGAATTAATCGTTCAGCCTCCTTATTCTTTAAATGGTCTTAATATGCACAAAATGTTGAAAATCATGACAGGAAAATAAAAGCAGAACGACTAGTTCAAGGTAGTCCAGGTAAAAAATAACACAGTGCTAACTGAAACATAAAGGCATTTCAGAGGTAGAAACAGGCAAGACTTGGAATTCATTAAATACTGAAGACAAGAAGCCCACCAAGAGTAGGATAAGCCTGAAAGACCTACTTGAATGCCAGGTGTGGGCCACCAGCTCAAAGCTTGCTAGGTTCACGATGCCAGCAGACAAGTGAAAACAGTCAGGAGCCCCGCAGGGGAACAGCAAGTCTTTTCTGCAGCAGCAGGAGACAGACACAGGCAGCAGCAACATTGACAACACCTGCAGCCCCGGGGCCCATGGGCCTTGGCAGCAATGGCAGTGGCAGCAGTCAGTGGCCACAGCCCGCCCGGGCTCCGGGGCAATCAGGGACCACCAGTCAGTCGCAGTGCCCAGTGGCCCACCGGAGAAGCCGTATGAGCTTTTATTTTATTTTATTTTATTTTATTTTATTTTATTTATTTATGCATACAAGAGCTGGGGTGTAGGCCAGAGGTGTTGGGGGATGAGAGGATTCACCAGAGACAGAGTGGGGGGTGGGGACAGGTGGATTGACTGAAATACACTGCTGAGGGGAACAGCAGATGAGACAGGAGAGGTCTGCTGTGGGTAGTAAGTAGGATCATGGTATTCCATTAACCAAGACTGAATCCCAAGCCCCAAGGAGGAGAAGGAAGAAGGGTCAGGGAGATAAGGACAGGAGAAAGAGGAAAAATATTACAAATAGAACAAATTACTTTCACAACATTTACCCCATAAAGTCCATTTTTGGCAGTAATGGAAAAGTGATGCAGAAGTCCCTTTCCATTAGCAGCATGTGTGTCTTTAAGTCCTTCCAACAGTTAAAGCCTAGGCTGTCTAGCTTCAGAGTGCATGTTCTTAATCCCCACTTTATGTTGTGTCCTGTTCTATTTTTATGTTGATTGGAAAGTGACTCAATTAGAGACCAGATAATGAGTCAAAAATAGTAAGGATTAGTACGTAACATTGTGAGAGACTAAAAAGATTGGGCTACTGAATCTGTCTAACCTTTCATTCATGGAGAAGCAGAACTAGTCTTGCTTACAAAAAGCTTTTCAAAGGAAAAATAATAGAGGCACTGTGTCTGAAATGCTGGAAAATTTCAGATCATTTCTGCTAGTATCTAGGAAGACATAAAATAAACGTTTTCAGGTTTATTATGGACTTCCAGTGTTGATTTCCACAAATGTTCAATCTCCTCTCTTAGAATGATATTTATAAAAGGCGAGACTGAGTAAACTTACTCTAAATTCCTTTGTATAAATGCCAATGAGTTCATGTTAAAATATAGTTAGATCTCTATTTTAAAGAATTTTGTTGGAAACTGAGAGCCTGCATTCTTTAGTAAGGCATATTATCTGGTGTTAATGAAAAACATCTAAATCTGCTCCCCCATACACAAACACCCTATAATAAGAACTAGTGAATTTTATCCTTAGAGGAAAAGGGAAACTTGGGATCATATGCAAATCACGCTCTGTTGACATTCTCAAATTAAGAAAATATATATGGCAAGGTACTGACTGCTACAATATAAAAATGTTTCATTTCCACTCGATGAATATAACAGCAGGTGGTAAAATAGCACTACATGACAGTCACTTTCACTTTAAGCCCAAAGGCAAAGGATCCATTCTATTTGCAGAATTAGCTTAAGTTATTCAGTTGCTTTTTCTATATGCTTACACACACACACATATACACACACACACACACACACACAGAGAGAGAGAGAGAGAGAGAGAGAAATAAAAATCTCCATTATTTCCAAAAACAAACAAAATGACTAGTTGATAATTTCTTTTTCTTTCTTTTTTTTCCTTGAATTCTTTCTCTACTGTGGGCCAAATCAGATAGCAGTTTGCATAGGCTAAGTTTGCATAGGCATTATCGTTTTAATGATATTTCTTAATTTCTTAATAATGGCACAATTCAGAACAGTACAATATGGGGGCCCCCCCTGGTGGCACAAGTGGTTAAGTCTCAGCACTATGTAGCTATCAGCAGCCATCGCAGCCTGAGCTTCCCACATGGCACAGCAAACCTCTCCTGTCTCTCCCGCTGCTCCCCTCAGCAGTGTATTTCAGTCAATCTGCCTGTTCTGCTCCCCACGCTGTCTCTGGTGAATCCTCTCACCCCACAACACCTCTGGCCTACACCACAGCTCTTGTATGCATAAATAAATCTTTAAAAAAAGAACAGTACAAAATGGGTACAACTTTTAAAAATCATTCTAAAATAGATAAAATGATTAGGTATTAATTAATATCTGGCTTCTAGATAATTTTTGTGGGCACTCTACCACTTTAAACTTACTGGCGAACAAGCTCCTTGTTTATAAGAGTTAATTAAATATATTAACTGTTTATCACTAATACGGAACTGAACCAGTTTATTTGCCAAATGATTGATTACTATGCTTTTAAGTTAAGAAGTCAGTTTTATTATAAATTTACAGAGGTCTTACACATTAGACAGCCCTATCGCATGCCCAAATGGCACTACTATGCAATTTAGAAAAAGCTTCCTCTTCCTCAAGGCACTGTACTGCCATCTGCCAGAAAACTATCTTAATAAATATAAGTATACAAATCTATAATGGCTGCAAACATGAATAGTGCCCTTCAAGAGTTGTGCAATTCACAACCTAATCTATTGGGTTGTGTCAACAGAATTAACAAGAAATGTTTCCTAATCCTTAGAGCTCAGAAGCAAGGAGAGAGTGAGACAGGCTTTCCAAATAACAAATACTCTTGTGAAGAGATGATGTATAAAAAGCTTTATTTAATCAAAGGACCCAGTGATCATTAAGATCATGATAGGAAAGTACCTGTCTTTTGCTTTACAGAGGATAAAGCAAAAACAAATGGACTTAAAAGTGTTACAGTTAGAATTTTTTTCTCTGACGAGAGAATTCAGGTAATGTGTCAAGCAAGGTCTCTCTATTTGGCACGATTCTCAGCTTCAGTGTACATTAGAATCAACTGAGAAACTTTTAGGAATAGTGATTCCTGGACCCTCCCTGTCAATTCTGTCTGAATTTCTAGGGGTGGGACTCAAGCATCAGTATATTTCTGGAAGCTTCCCCAAATGATTCTGAATGTCCAGTCAGGATTTAAAATCTGCAGCTGGGATGATTTTATGAACAGTATTCCTATAGAAGATAAGCTAGAATGTGGTTCTCAAATTTTAGGGTGCAGTAGGAGAGTTGCATAATACAGATGGCTGGGCACAACTTTCCCAGTCTATGATTTGAAAGGCTCTGGGGTTTCTGGTCCACAGGCCCACTTTGAGAACCACTGTTCTTACTACTCAAAATGTCTGTGAAAGGCAGTTTTGACATCACTGGGAGCCTTCTAGAAATCCAAAATCTTAAACCCCGCTCACTGCTGTACTGAATAAGTATCTACATTCTAACCAGATTCCAAGGTGATTAACATGGAAAGTAAAATTTCAGAAGCACTGGTCTAGAGCATAGACCAACTAAAATGTTTACTTGGATAAGGAGGAACATAGAGATAAAACAGGGCAGGTATGTGTGAATAGCTAGAGAGCTCATATTTTTAAAATTTCAGCTCCATGAAGGAAACCATAACCAGAGTCACCCCATAGTTTTCAATAAAGTTAGTAAATTGGATTTTTATATTGAATCTCCTAGTTCTAAGATGTTAGCAATTAATGCAATTATTTTAAAATGACTTTAACACCAAATAAAATACATGTATGAACCCTATTTGGCCCATAGAGTGACTATATATAGCCTTTGATATAGAAAGAATCAATCATGATCTGAATTAGAGTTTCAAGTAAGTCCCTAAAAATCCCTTTAGAACCCTTCTTTTAAAAGCTTAAGAGAAATGATATATTTGCTAACAGTTAATTATTTTCCATAGGGCATACTTCTGCTTGACATGAACTCAGCAAAGCAACAGAAATAAACGTTAGACAGGGCAGCTTTGAAATATGAGTTAGAGAAGAAAAAATATGCAGCTATAAGGTAGGAAGAAGGAGATGATGCGAAATGCCTCGGGAGAGCCTGAAAAGAACATGTGATGGGCAAGCAATCAATCTCAAATGAGGAAGGTGAGGTGCTGGATTGTGTTTACTGATAATATACCTATGGACACAGCAAACTTTCTAATCATAAGCTTTTGGAAGTGGAGAAAAATAGCAGTTACACAGACACACACACACACACACAATCTATTTTCACCTGTAAATGAAATGAAAATATGATAAAACAACCTCAGTTGCATAATTCCTCCCCATCTTCACTTAACATTGAATTCCACCATTTCCTTTTTTTAAAGATTTATTTATTTAGGCATACAAGAGCTGGGGTGTAGGCCAGAGGTGTGGGGGACTGGGGTGAGAAGATTCACCAGAGACAGAGTGGTGAGCAGAACAGGCAGATTGACTGAAATACACTGCTGAGAGGAGCAGCGGGCGAGACAGGAGAGGTCTGCTGTGCCGTGTGGGTCAGCTCCCTGGCCAGGCAAGGAACTGCTGATAGCTTCATAGTGTTGTGACTTAACCCCTTGCACCACCAGGGAGGCCCCTCCATCATTTTCTTTAATGATAAAACAGTTTGAAAATAATTTCTAAGGGAAGCACACACTGTTCTCAATGTGGCATATTGTAGTGTTCACTGAGTTTTTCTTTAAACCTTATACAATCACTTATTAAAACCATCTTAGATGCTATCCAAAGAATAACAAGAAGTTACCTTTCAAAAAGGTCATACAGGACTAGAAAAACAGAGGGAGTAGCTAAGCAGGCTGAAAAAAAATCATGAAAGTCAAATTATATCCTGAGTGGGAGAAGAGAGAAAAGATATGAAAACTGCTTATTACTCTGCTAAAGTACCATACACGAGCAAAATTTCGTAAAGGACATGAAAATGGCAGAAAAAAAGACGACTAAGGGAACTAGCCCATCTCTTCCTAACACCCTTCTTTCGCTGTTTGAGTCCTGACTCCATAACATCAAGTGTCTTTCCCTCCAGGATCACAAACACATCTCTTAGCCTGGGGTAAAAGGTGTCCATGATACAATTTACCTTTAATCCTATTAAATTATTAAGCAGTATCTCCCACTTCTCTCTAAATCCCTTCAATTAAGCCAACAATTAGGACAATAAATACCTTTCTGTACTCTAAATGCATCCTTATGAACTTTTTAAGCTTTACCTTCAGAACAGTAAAACAAAGATTAGCAGGAGGTCTTTCTTCGTTCAGTATTGTAGAGAGCCACCATCATATCTTACTTTATTTTCTCATCACCTTGTTTTAAAAAATGTTGTGTATGCCAGTGACATTTAACTAACAAAAATATATATTAGATGGAATTATTTCTTAAAAAGTAGGTAACACCTCAAACTGAAAATAGTACCTGAAATGTCATATATTAGCAGATAAGGGATAGATTTTTACAGCCCTATCTAAATAAAATTTTCATAGTTGAAGCTGCCAAGACTAGCGATAACAAATATGAATATTCTCTAGGATCTATATTTATAAATTTTCATCGCAGGGATTTTTTTTTAATTTAAATTAGAATAAGATATGAAAGAAGAAACTAAAAATCAGAACTTTGCTTTTTATTTTGCTAGCAAGAAACCATGGGACTCAAGGCCTTCATTTTAAACTGATGTCACCATTTTATTTTCATTATATACTAAAGAAGCAAAGAAATAAATTAGCATTTAATCAAGGCCAAATATCTGCAAGGCTCTGTGCTTGGAAAAATGACCAGCCAGATGAGATAATGAACTAGACAATCTTTATGATCTCCTTAATTGAAAACTTATTTCATTCCCACAGAATATTTGAGCATATAAATCCTGATCACAGTAAGTTACACAAGGACCACTATTCTCTTAGAATCCATTCTATTTGTATCACAGCCTCACCCTTCCACAAAGACTAACTCATTTATCTACATGTTAGTACAAAACCCAGAACTAGAGAACCTGCAGTAGGAGTCAAACAAAATGCCACTCTTCCTGGTCATGTTGTCACAGCAAATTATAATATTAAAAAGAGAAGGGAAAAAAAAGAAAAAAATATACATCCAGCTTAATACAAAATGTTTTAATTAACATGTTCTCTATCTTTTCTAATGATACTAAAAAAGTCTTCCACTATTTTTACTAATTCAAGTCATTAACATTGCTATATTCATACTGAATTACTATGCTACATCCTAGAGGAACAAAAGCAAGTAACACTCAGTAAACACAAGTAACACTAGCCCTGCTTTCTTAGGACTCAAAAAGATCAATAAATAGTTGAAGTACATAGTAAGTGCCACATGCTTAGGAAGCTGAGAAAATACAAAAGATTCAATCAGGGGGCCAAAAGGTGGCTTCCTGGGGTACATGACACTTGAGTAAAATTCCCCCAAATAAACCAGGGACATGAGCAAAAAGAAAACAGAGGGCATAGGGTGCCTCAGGCAAAAGGAAAGATGAAAAAATGACAAAGAGTGAAGCCGACTATTATGTGTGGAAAACAAGCTATAGCGTATTATTGTAATATATCATTGGAAACAAGGTGTGTGGGAAAATGAGGCTGAAGTGGTAGTCAGTGAAGATCCTCATATGTGATCCTGAGAGATTAGATTTTATTTGAGGGGCACTAGGAAGTCCATGGAGGGTGCAAGAGAATAGCATGACCAGAATTGCCAGTATTAGGTTTGTAAGGTGGATCTAAGGTAAAAATGACAGAAGGCAAGAAAATCACTCATAGGTAATGTCAATGTCAGAAGGACTATGGAAGCATCGGTAGAATTAAGAAATACTTAAAGTTAAGATCAGAGGAATGCTGGGGGGTGGGTACCAAAGTGGAAAAATCTAAGAATCCTCTACGTTTATAACTTTAGGATCAAGTCAATACCTAGGAGTGCAAATAATTGAGATATGAAATACTTGGGAAGAGCAGTACTAGTTAGGATGCAAAATGGAGAGGAGAGAAGTTGAATTCTGTTTGGATCTATTGCAAAAAAATATCAGTCTTAATCCATGAGGGAAGATTCAGCAAGCATTAATCAAAGCAGTAGAAGGAGAAACAGGAGGTAGCGCTATCATAGGAAATAAAGTTCCAACAATGTAAGAAGGATCAATAATGGCAAATGCAGCGAGGAGATGCAGTTGGATAAGAACTGAAAAAGTGTTTATTGCACTTAACTATTTTGCCTTTGCCAGGTAGTTTCATGGACTACTGAGGATGAAAGTCAGACACTGAAGGCTGAGTGACTAAGTGGCAAAGAAGTGACAGCAGCAAATCACCCAGAGATTGCAAACCCAGGTAGAGGCTGAGACTTGTCTAAGTATCTCTGACCTCTCTTTGTGGAGCAGAAATCTCCATTGTATTTTATCACACATCAATGAGTATCTTGATCAAGATGGCTTGACAATGGAATCATTTTCCTCAGATGAGTGAAAAGCCTTAATCACATTTAAAAGTCATTTTGAATAATAGTTACCAACCACTTTAATAAGTCTCCTATAGAAGGGCAGCATAGGCAGAATGCCAACCCATAAATCTCAAATAATCCCAGCATCATTTAGACACTATATCCTTTTTGAAAGGTAGAATGTTATCTTAAATACACCTTAAGCATAAAAAGAATATACAGAAACTAGTGGTTTTCACTCTGTGTGGCCACCCTTAGCACTTTGAGAATCTAGAGAATTCTGTTGCTTAAAATTGGAGCACTCTCATCTAAATTAATTTATCTCATATATATATATATACACATATACACACACATCTACATACACATGCATACATACACATAACAGTAACAATATTACAGGGGCACAGTTCCATATTTGTATTTATATGCATATATATATTTCTATTTCTTATAAGCATTGGCTTTATTATCTTTTTAATCCCTATGTTTTTGGTGATTAGATTCAAAATGCATATTAAAAATTTGGCCTTACAACATCAACAGAAATGTTAAGAGCTTCTCATTTTTCTGGAAAAGAGGATGTACCTATACCAGTTCTCTTCATTTAAATCAAACCCAGTATTATTTATATTTTATGATTCTGCCTGTAACAGTAAACCACTTAAAGAGATTTTAAGAGATTCCTCTCCAGGAGGATTAATAGGAAACTGTACTTCTCATCAGACTTTCCCCACATCTCCTGTCACTTTCCCTTTCCTGCCTGTCCAGCTCAATGTCAACCACCTTGTGTACAGCAATGATGGACTGCCTTTTCCAGAGATACTCATCATGGGAGGTTTCCAGTAGAGGGCAAGTCAGCCACGTGGGGGCAGGGAGTGAGGAAAGCAAAGTGAGTAAAGGAAAAATTGAAGTTATTATCAGGAATTTTATTTCTGCTTCAGTCAAACAAATGATCTTTCCCCTTGAAAATGAATGCATAACTTCAAATGATAAAACAAGAAAACTTAATTTGAGAGGAGAGCTTGTCAATTAAAAGAACAAAACAACAAAACAAAACAAAAAGAATATCTCACTCATACCTACTTTGAACTATAAGTAGTTAAAATTTATCCATGGATATTTTTTTCCCTTTAAGTCCTTATCACCTTACATGTTATTAAAATCTAAAGCAATGATACAGAACTGACTAAAATAGTACTTTGACACTCCATAATTCACCCTGATTTTCCTCATTTTAGAATGCTGGAACAGGCATGAATATCTGTAAACGCTCCCCTCAAAATCACCAAGTGTGTATTGTTTATTGAGTCATTTATTACTAGCTTCTTGATTAAACTCCATTTGCACATGAGCATTCGATCCTCTGTGGCCCATGGTAGAGGTATGATGCTATCTAAATTCCAGTAATTGAAGTCCTTTTTCCCATCACTAATAAATACCTACCAAGCATCTACCTATGGCAGATGGTGTGCTAGGTGAGATTTACTCTTCATGTTCTAAGCACACTGTAGCTCCCCTAAAAGAACAGTGGAGGTACCATATGAATTTCAGTAATGTTTGTTCCATTTCATTGAAGAATGCCATTGATATATGTATTGTGATTGCATTGAATCTCTATATTGCTTTGGGTAGGATGGTCATTTTGACAATGTTGATGCTTCCAATCCATGAGTAGGGAATATCTTTCCATTACTTTGTGTCTTCTATTGCTTTTAACAATGTCTTAAAAGGTACTTTACCTTCTTTGTTAGGTTTACTCCTAGTTATTTAATTTTTTTGGTGTGATTATAAATGGTATGAGCAAAATAAGCCAGAGAGAAAGATAAATTGATGGTGTCATTTATATGTGGAATATAGAGAAACCAAACAAAGCATCAGATAAAGACAAATATTAAAAGGAACCTTTGAAAGGAACTTCCTAAAGCTAACCTTAGAACTGAGGCATCCAGAGGGGAAGGGGAAGAGGAAAGGATGAAAATAGGTCAGGAGAGTGTTCTATGGACTATAGTGGAGGGCTATGGGTACTTCTGTGGAGGATGCTCTATAGTGACTACACCTGAGGGGTAGATCTTACTTTCCAAACACTAACAAGGACATAAACCAACAGTATAGTGGAGAGTGTATACCTCAGATGCCAGAACTGGGCTGCCTAGAAGTGAATCCTCAATCTGCCTCTTACTGCCACTGCTTAATCTCTTTGAGCCTCAGTTCCTGTTTGGGTCAAAGCTCGATAATATGTATACATATGTCATAGTATTGTTGTGGAAATTGCCTAAATCAATACACATGGTAGCATATAACACATGTTTACTGTGCCTTATATAGCATTATTAACATGAATATGAATAGAGGCACATACACTCTACAGAACAAAAAAAGGCTTGCAAAAAAATCATGTTATCTCAGATGTCAGCTTATCCTCAAAACATAAATATATATATATAAATATATATATATGCTGAATATTCTCAGCTCTGCATTTGTATAAAAACAAATTAAAAATGAACCTTTGAAGATTCCCTACTATGCTATGGGTCCCAAAAATATGACTGAAACATATAACAAATTGACAGCAACAATAAAGGTTCAAAATTCGCCTGACTTTGACTTCTAATTAGTTTTCCATTTGGTATTATAGAGAAAAATTTCCAGGGTTCTAAGGACAAGAAAATAGCCTGAAGTATTTTAACAGACTGAAATATTGCAGGAACATAAGTTGGTTACCACATGAAATGCAACTAAAAAAAATGGGTGACAAAAAACCAGAAAAGGATGAACTTTGAATTGATTTTAGGGATCAGGGGAGACTGCAGATATAATAATAATCACTTTTATAGAATCCTCATTCTGTCAGGTAATGTTCTAAGTGCTTTACTCATATCAGCTAGTTTAATCCTTACCACAACCCAAAGAGAATAATAGAAAAGTACTATTATTGTCATTCTCATCTTATGCATAGGGAAACTAACAAATGTTAATTAACTTGCCGAGGTCATTCAATAGCAAGGCAGTAGTATAAGTAGGGATTGTGCCCTAACAATTGGTTTTAATTCATGATACTATACTGCCCCCCTGAAGCATAAAGTGATGCAAGTATATAACTTGTGTCAGTCATCTTTAAGTTGAAATTATAAATATTTGTAGGTAAGGAAAGGTGTGTTTGTTCAACCAGATATTAACATATAGTTAATTTTAGATGGCTGATTAACATATAGTTAATTTTTACTTTAATATTTTAGGATCTGATCACAAGAATGGTTGATTATGACACTTAGGAAGGAAGCCCCTATGAATTTTACCTGTCCACATCCTTCCTTGATAGTGCCAAATGGAAACGGAGTTCTAGAAGTAAGAAATAAGAGAGGTCAAAGGAATACCTCTCTATTCTTCAATACTTCAACTCAACTGAATTTCCAAGCAGCCTAATTCTGGAGTACATGTTGGCCTGACTCTATTTTATTTATTTTTTTTACATACAAGCTGGGGTACAGGCCAGAGGCGTGGGGCGGCGAGAGGGTTCACCAGGGACAGAGTGGGGAGCAGAACAGGCAGACCAGAAGTACACTGCTGAGGGGAGCAGCGGGCGAGGCAGGAGAGGTCTGCCCCACCATGTGGGATTCTCCCCGGCCAGGTGTCGAACTCACGTCACCACCGCCGACAGCTCCACAGCCCGGGAGGCCCCCTGTTGGCCTGACTCCTGACTCTATCTGAAGCATTCATGACTGTCCCCAGGCCACACCTCATCACCAGGCCTGACCTCATAGGAACCCTGTGGAACTCAGCAGATGGTGTAAGTTTGAGTAAAGACAAAATATAACATCATTATTTTGAAATAACAGCTCAGAATAATCCCAGTGAAGTAATTAGGATAATGTCTTTGTATAGAGAATAGTTTGAAGGGTTTAAATTACAATAATCAAAACTAAAAACCATGAGGACAAAAAGGAAGAATGAATGATTAATTAAGTTAAACAACCTGGTGAATTATTAGGACAGGAAATAAGTTTAGTCATACCCCATATCTTTATTAATGACCTGAAAATAGCCCACAACATGTTAATTAAATCTATAAATGCAACTAAACTGACATGGTATTTCCAAAGGTTAAGCTAGGACAAAGTTGAAAAGAAGCATCTTCACCTTAAGGAAAATGTTTTTAGTAAGTAGAAGTACTGTCATAAACTCTCACTTAAAGCACCATCAATTACCATCGAACAGAGATGCTCTTTAAATAAAGGTCAAACTTCACATAATAAAACACTTGAGGATAGACACATGACCCTGACTTCAAAAGAGGCTTCATCATTTATATTTTTATTTAGTGTAAGAGGCCTCCCTCTTGTTTTTATTGGTCAGAGGGGAAAATATGTGAACAAGTAAAAAAAAATTAAATTTTCACCTTTATCATTTATACTTACTTTTTGCCTTTCCTACTTAATGAACCAGAAACTTTCTGTTTACTAGTAATAATATAATTATGTTCTTGGGAACTGGTTTTTTATTGCAACTACTTATTCCTTTACCTATCAGGTCATTAGTTCAGAATTATATGTTTCTCTTGTAACAGCTGATAATAATAAATTCTTACATTATATCCCAAAAGAACTGTGAAAAAATGTCTATTACCCACTTTATTCAGAGCAAATGCAGTGCAACAACAGATGGGGAAATTTTGACCAACACAGGATGCCTAACTTAGGATTTACTTTCATTTAAGTATTGTATCCACAAAATTAAATCAAGTGCATTTATTATGCATAAGAGTACAAGAAACAGGGCTTTTTAATGTTATAAAATTAGATTTTTTTCACAATATAAGTAAATATATAACAACCTGATTTAGAAGAGATTTAGGTAACAGTCACTTAGTCCTATAGAGTTTCCCATCCCAGTTTAAGGGTATTTGACTTAGTTGACCAACACAGGGAGCTCTAGACACAAAAGTACACTAATAGGAAACAACCAAAGTTAAAAAAGATCAATTCCTACAGAGTAGTTAAATAAGTTGTGCTTTCCGGGATAATTTCTATTCTTTAAGAAGAGAGATTAATACAGTGGATACTAATTTTTTCTGATTGTCAGATATAAAAGACAGTCTTGTTTTGCTTGACCTACAAGGCTGTTTTTGTTTTGTTTCTTAATTAGTTGTCAACAGTTAAATATGGGAATTTTTATATATAAAATGAACCTGTATTCCTGGCTTCTCTTGAAGAATGGTAAGACTGACATTCATCTAGAAGCAATGATCAGCTTAACGAAGAAGAACTATTTTCTTTAAAAAGTGGCACATTTCCAGTTTGCCTCAATGCCCAGTTCATTGATATGCATTACACCATTGACCAATGTAGGCATATTAAAACTATTTTAATTTGTCATCCTTGATCCACAGTCCAAAGACCACATCTTACTGCTCCTCTTCACTCTGAAATTGGCTCTACCTTACAAAGGAAGTAATGTAGGGGACAAGAGAATGAGAATACATGATGAGTTTCATTCTCACAAAAAAAAAAAAAATGTAACTATATTTTGGATGGAGAAGGATTAGTTAGTCTGAGTTAATATTTTAACTTGAGTCCTTGATTTTCCCTATGACTGAAATAACCTAGAAAAAAAAAAAGAGATCTGAATTCAAATATGGGACCTTAATATTAGAAAGCATATATGAAGGCATTTTGTTTATGGCTCCCGCAAATCTCCCCTCATAAGAAGGATTGAAAATCCTTTCTTTTTGGCAGGGATTTCAGTAATAACTTAACATCTAACTCAAGGATTCAGAATATTTCTAGAATGTCAAAACAAGAAACTCTACTTCTTAACAAAACAGCCACAATTGCTAAAAATGAAGAAAACAACAAAAATATTCAAACTTTGGAAACTGTCTTAACGACAGATAGAAAATGAAGAAATGCCGATTTAAGAAAATCTAAGTCTTGATAAGAAGAGCAAGAGTCCATGGTATTTGAGTCAGAAACCACTCCCACACTCACTCTTCTCCCCTGGTCATCATGAGGGAAGCTCCACTATGACACCTTTGGCCAAAATGATGGGGTTCAGCAAACTCTCCCTACCTACAACTACTCACAGTCTATGTGATTGCCGGTGGAGGGAAAAGCTGCTAGCAGTTCTCTTTGTCTCTAGTCTCCATATTGCAAAAAACAAATTCTAGGCATGATCAGCAAGAGATGAAGAGTCTCCTTTCTATTGTATAGAAGAGACTCCATCCCAAGTGTAGCAGCTAAAATTAATTGCCTTCACTTCAGACTGTTCATAGAGCAAAGGTTCCATGTTGGGAAAGGTCAATCAAGAAGATTGCTCCTGCCTAGAATGTCTCTTAGAAGCCAAGGGTTTTACTCCAAGAGAAGCAGGGCATTGTTCCAGTTCTGAAGGAGCAGCTAAGAGATTTTTCCCAGTGAAAAGGAAGATTTTAAGAACAGAGAACTCAGAATCTATCCCCATAGATATCATTATTTGGAATACAATGGGAAAAAATCTAAACCTATAGGTACCCTCACAAACTAGGGATATTGTAGCTCCTTGAGAACAATAAGCTAAATCATGGGAGAGATTGTCTCCCAAAGATAGTGAGAGGAAGAAAGAAAAAGAAGAGCCCTACTGATGTTCAAATGAACCTCAAGAAATCAGGGACTAAATTTAATTGGACCAGAGTTTAAAGAAAAATCAATACTGATTCTTCACAAAGTTTTCCCCAAAATAGAAGGAATTCTTCCAAATTCATTTTCTGAGGCCAATATTACCCTGGTAGCAAAATCAGATAAGACATCAAAATAAAAAAGAGAGAGACAAATATCTCTTTTAAATAGACACAAAAATCACGATCAAATTACTATCAAACCAAATTCAAATATATAAAAAGTGTTATACAAAATAACCAAATGAAATTTGTTCCAGAAATTAAAGGTTATATATTATCCAAAAATCATTAATGTAGTAAACTCTATCAATAAAAGACAAAAAAAATCACACATCTCATTACAAGCATTAAACTACTTGAAAAAAATCTAATATCACTTCATAATTAAAATTAAATAAGAAGAAACCTCTGCATCTAATAAAGGACATTCACTAAAAGCTCACACCTAACATCATGCTTAATAGTAAAAGACCAAATGCAGAAACAAGACACGGACTTTCACTCTCCTATTCATCATTGTACTGAAGTTCTAATCAGAGCAGTCAGGCAAAAAATGTAATACAATATTTCCATATCTGAAAGGAAGAAAATGGTATGAATTCTTGTATAGAAAACTCTTAGTAGCTCACTAAAAAATAAGTAGGACTAACAAATGAATGCAGCAAGGTTGCCAGATATAAGTTCAATATACAAAAATCAATTGTATTTCTACACCTCAGCAATGAACAATTGAAAATGAAATTGAAAAATAATTCCATCTTCTATGGCATCAAAAAGAGTAAAATGCTTATAATAAATTTAGCGATATATGCATACTGAAAACTACAAAACACTGTTGAGAGAAATTAAAGAAAATGAAAAAATGGAAAGACATCTGATGTTCATGGATCAAAAGACTTAACTTTCAGACAACAATAATTCCAGATAATAGATTCAAAATATTATCTATCAAAATCCCAGCTGCCTACCAAGCAGAAATTGACAAGTGATCCTAAAGTCCATCAGTTAATTTGAGACCCAAAATAGACAAAACAATAGTGACAAAGAATCAAATTACAGTACAGTACAGTCAAGGCTACAGAAATCAAGATGCTTACAGTACCAGAAGAAGTCCAGACACGTGTGTCAGTTGACTAGAATTCATAGTCCAGAAATAAATCTGAACATTCAAGTTCAATTGGACTTGACAGGAGTGCCAAGATAATTTCATGGAGAATTATTATTTTTAGCAATAAATGATGGAACAACTGTATTTCCACAGTCAAAAAAAATAAATAAAGAGAGAGAGAGTTGAATCCATTTCTTACTTAGTGCACCAACATTAACTCAAAATGGATCATGGACCTAAATCTAGTAGTTAAAACTGTAAAACTCTTAGATGAAAATAAGGTAACCTTGAATTAGGCAAAACCTTTTTAGATATGACACCAAAAGTAAAACCTTCTTATCTACAACACTAAAAGAAAAAATAGGTGAATTTGGGCCTCCCTGGTGGAGATGTCAGCAGTGGCGACGCGAGCTCACCGCCTGGTCAGGGAGATTAGCACATGGCGCGGCAGACCTCTCCTGCCTCACCTGCTGCTCCCCTCAGCAGTGTATTTCCATCCATCTGCCTGTTCTGCTCCCCACTCTGTCTCTGGTGAACCCTCTCGCCATCCCATACCTCTGGCCTGTACCCCAGCCTGTATGCATAAACAAATAAATCTTAAAAAAAAAAAATAGGTGAATTTAAGACCATGAAAGTTAAAACCTTATGTTTCAAAACATATCATTAAAACTGAAATAACAACTCATAGAATTTATATCTATGATTCTTATATCTGATAAGGGAATATATAATATATAATGTATCTAGAATATGTAATACATTCTTACAACTCAATAATAAAAAGAAAACTCCACTGAAAAATTTGGCATAGATCTAGAGACATTTTCCAAAGAAGATACTCAAATGGCAAGAAAGCACATGATCATTCTCAATAAGCTACTGAACACTGTTAGCCATGAGGAAAATGCAAATCAAAATCACAATGAGGTACCAATTCACATGCATTTGGATGGCTATAATTAAAGGATGAATAATAACACATGTTTGCAAGTATGTAAAAAATCTGGAACTCTCATACACTACTTTTTGGAACGTAAAATTGTCCAACTCTTTTGAAAAACAATCTGTCAGTTTCTCAAAAAGTTAAATATAGGGTTACCATATGAACCTGTAATCCCACCTCTCATTATGTACCCAAAATAAATGAAAATAAATGTCCAGAGAAAAAATGTGTTTATGAATATTCATAGGAGTTACAAAGTGGGATCAACCCAAATGTTCATCACCTGGTGAAAAGATAAACAAAATGTGACACATAGAATTCATCAGTAAAAACCAATGAGCTATTGATTCATGCTATATAGGGATGGAATTTGAAAACATATGCTCAGTGAATAAAGCAAATCACAAAACCTATATATTATATGATTCTGTTTATATGAAAAAATCCATAATAGGCAAAGTTATACAGACAGAAAGTAGATTAGTAGTTAGCTAAGATTGGGGGCATGGGGTGATGAGTGGAAAAATTGTCTCTCTGTGAGTTGATGAAAATGTTCTGAAATTGAATGTGTTGGTAATGACTGTACAATGCTGTGAATAAACTAAAAAACATCTAATTGAATACTTTAAATGGGTGAATGTTATGGTATGTGACTTGTACAGATATTTTTCCATTGCCTCTGAAACATCCATGTCCTCCCTTTTAATAACAAAATAAATGTAAAACGAAGTGATTATATTTTTTAAATAAAGCTTATAATATCATATTTTTAAAAATCTAATCTAGACTTTGTCAACTAAATATAGGATGCTTGATTCTTTTAATTACTGTATCCATTGTTGAAAAAGGCACTTCGGCTTATTCATAAGTACATATGCATATTCATATACATAAAACACATATTTATATATTATATACATACACATTAATGTTCATCCTCATATTCACTACATTAATTATAATGGCAAATTATAGAATTGGTGAAATAATTTAATGCATCAAAATTCCACAATATCCTGTGGATATTATCAGAAACTATCATGTTGAAACATTTGTTCCTATGTATTGATTTGGGAATGTGTTCCTAATATATTGGTAAGACAAATTCTACAACGGTTACAATACGATACATAAAGACTTGTTCTATCTTTACATGTTACATATTATTGAATAACAAAAACCTAAATGTTAATAGTTATTTCTGGTAGTTGGAATAACTGCTAACATTTATTTTTTCTTTAAATTTTCTGTTGTCGGAATGTTTAACAAGTATATGTAGCTTTGTAAACAGACAGATCACTTGACCTCATCAAAAACCTCCTGGATTCTGGGGGTATGATCTATGTAGAAATTTTATTTCTTTCCCTATGTTCTCCAGGTCATTCTGACACAGTCAGTCTGGCACAGCTATGGGATTTAAAAATTAATAGGCTACCTAATTTCTGACCTAATAAAAGAACATCTAATAACATATCAAGCATATGGCTATCCAGCCTACACATTAACACATAAAGAGAAAGTTCTCAACTCTGATGGCAAACTATTCTATCATCAGAGAGCTGTATTTGTTAGTATGATCCCTTTATGTTGTCTAAAAATATTAAAAGCCACCCACTGGTCCTACTTCTACATTCTCAATTATTAATCTGCATTGCAATAATGGAACATTGAATTGTGCAAGAGAGTGACATATCCCATGGAGGAATATTTTTCCCTAAACGCTCCTCCCACACACACATACACACAAAAGCCAGGGATACAGATGCAAGCTAGTATTGAGACTGACAGAGGATGAAAGACAATGAGTTTTCTGGTCAGACATCCTCTGTGAGCTATGCTACCACGAAATTATCCTTCACAATGTGAAATATGGCAGAATTTAATGCCCAGAAGCAGGAGAGGAAAGGCAGGGAGTGAGGGAAAGGATGCAGAGAGGTTGGAGGGCTTTGGGGACAGCCCAAGAAAAGAAGATGGAGTCCATAAGCAGATCCCCTTCTAGCTCATCACACTTAGCTGCAAATCAGAAAAAGACTCTTCCTCCTCTAGGGGACCCTACGCTCTAGAGCAGAGGTTAACAAAATACAGTTTCCAGTACCAAACCTTGCCACCTATTTTCTTTTACATGTTTATTATGGGTTCTTTCAGCTACAAGAGCAGAGTTGAGCAGTTGCTACAGTCTTTATGGTCCACAAACTGAGAAAACAGTGCTACTGCTCTCCAGGCCAGACAATACAGTTAGCTTAAATCTGTCCTGGAAACTGAACAACTGAAATTTCATTTTTAGTTTTCTGGGCCATTGTGTGTGTGTGTATGTGTGTGTGTGTGTGTGTGTGTGTGTGTGTGTGAGAGAGAGAGAGAGAGAGAGAGAGAGAGAGAGAGAGAGAGAGAACTAACTAGCCACTAAGTAGAATAAAATGAACATGAATTTCCTTTTCATGGTGAAAAGGTTTGAAGGATTAAGAAAAAAATGTTTTTTTTTTCCATTTATTTTCAATAGTGTCTTGTAATGAAAATCTCTTTCAAGAGCTTTTCATCAGCTGTCATGAGTGAGGATCTTAAATGAAGAAAAATTATAGAAACGCAATTGATTTGATAACTTAAAGTACAATTGCTTACCTAAATGGAGCCAGCACACATACAAAACATGATGTGGTTAACAGATTCTTTGAAATTCTTCTGTAAGTAAGAATTTGACAGTACTAAAATGTACTAGGGAACAGTTGGGCACTCTAAAACAAAGTTTGGTATCAACAACACATTGCATATTTAATCAGTAATAAGCAGTAAACAAACAGAAAAACAAAACTGATCCATTGGAGTTTTTCAAGAGATAATGTGGAAGGTCTTGCTGGTCAGCAGAATGTCAACTCTTCCTGTGCTACACTTGAAAGTTCATTTGATGTCTACGCCACACTAATAACAACAAAGTATACATACAATTCCTGTTTTTTATCAAGATATTCTAAGCCCACAACAAAATTTAACATAAAACACAAGACCAGTATCACTTTCATTTCTTTGAGGAGTAAAAATTTTATGGTAACTTTATAAGATTCTATAAAACGGTTTTATAGTAGATTTTAAAGGGTTTTTTTTCCCCTTAGATTTTTTTCTCTCTTATTTTAATGTAAAAATAGGTATTCTGGGAGAATTCCTTGACACTAGGATAATAGGGATTATATTCTGGATAAGAATTTAACATTCTTTCACTAAATAGTTTTTGAATAGCTATTAGACACTAGTTACTCAAGGAGACACAAAGATGAATAAATTGCCTCTTCCCTCAAGCACTTTAGCATTAGAGGGATATAAGCATAATCCAATAATAAGGGGATAATTCATATTTAATTAGAAAGGCATAAACAAATTAGTATTGGGATGAGAGATAGAATTTAGCAAGAATAGATAAGGAACTTATTATAAAAAATATGAAATATATTTGAGTCAGTTCATGAGTTTGTTTTCCATGATCGCTTTAACAAATTACCACAAATTTAGAGGCTTAAAAAAATACAATGGATTATTCTATAGTTTGAAGATTAGAAATCCAATATGGTCTCACCGGGCTAAAAGCAAGGCACTGGTAGCACTATGTTTTTTTCTGGAGACTCTTGGGGTGTTTTTTTTTTTTTTTTTTTTAAAGATTTATTTTTTATTTATACATACAAGCTGGGGTACAGGCCAGAGGCGTGGGGCGGCGAGAGGGTTCACCAGAGACAGAGCGGGTAGCAGAACAGGCAGATCAGAAATACACTGCTGAGGGGAGCAGCGGGCAAGGCAGGAGAGGTCTGCCGCACCATGTGGGATTCTCCCTGGCCGGGCGTCGAACTTGCATCGCCGCGTCGCCACTGCCGACAGCTCCACAGCGCAGCGCTTAACCACTGCGCCACCGGGGAGGCCCCAACTCTTGGGGTGTTATGGCTTGAACTCTGTTACCCCCAGAAAGAGAGGTTGAAGTTCTAACTTGCTATACCCAGAAATTTGATCTTATTTGAAAATAGGGTTTTTATAGATATAATCAGTTTAAGATGAGGTCACAAGTGTGGATCATAATCTAGTATAACCAGTCTTTTAACAAAGAGGAAAATGCATGTAAGCACAGAAACACGCAGGGAGACTGCTATGGAAAGACAGAGACAGGCACTGGAATGACGTGGCTGCAATCAGGAATGCCAAGGTGGTGGCCTCCACCAGAAGATAAGGAGAGGCCAGCAAATACTCTGCCCAGACTCTTAGAACAAGATGACCCTACTGATGGCTTGATTTTAGCCCATTAGCTTCCAGATCTGTGAAAGGATAAATTTCTATTGTTTTAAGCTACCCAGTCTGTGGTACTTTGTTACAACCATACTAATAAGTGAATCTAAAGGGCAAATCTCTTTCCTTGCCTTTTTCTGCTTCTAGACGCCACCTGCATTCTTCAGCTCATGGCCCTTTCCTTCCACCTTGAAAGCCAGCAAGGCAGATCTAGTCCTTGTCATGTCACACCACTCTGAATGCTACTTCCATTGTCCCACCTTCTTCTCTAATTGATTCCTTTTTTGCTTTTCTCACCTAATTTTAAAGACCCTTGTGATTATATGTGACCCTTGCAGATAATCCAAGATAATCTCCCCATTTAAAGGTCAACTGGCTAGCAAACTTGATTCCATCTGCAATCTTAATTTCTCACTTAACATTCATAGGTTCCCAAGATAAGGGTGGGGACATCTTTATGAGACCATTATTCTGCTAACCAAAGTCCAAAAAGTTCCTCAAAGTCCAGTGGACTAGGCACTTCCATCAGAATCACCTTGTTAGTTAAAAATACAGATTCATTGGTTTTGCTTGCTACATTATGAGTAGGACTTCTTAACTTTAAAAGTTAAGCAGTATTTTTGACTGGGGTTCTTGAACGAAGAGAGTATCCCAAATGGAAGAACATTTTCAGTCTAGATATCAAAAGAGCAAAATGAGGATTGTGATCATAGAAACACAGGTTAGTTTAAAAAGAAATTTAAGCCAGAAAGAGTAAAATGAAAACATTTTGTAATCTTTGAAGATATAATATTGAAATAATACCTTTTATGATAACATAACTGAATATAGTTATGGGACCATAAAAATTGCTATTCCTATCTTAATCCACTTCTCTCCAAAAATAAATCATTGACTACAATCGAAAAGATATATTGCTAATCAAAATATTTCAGTCACTTGGCACTGTATATAACTGGATCATAGTATCTTGTCTTTCACTGCTAATGAATGTAAATTTGAAGAAGTGGATAGGGAATACAAAGATTAAATGGCAGTTTTCATAAATGTTAGCTCTTTGCAATTCAACACGATGCTACCTGATAGTTAACCAATTTTCAAACTCTTGCCATTGTTTTAAGGTGCACTATAAAATTGGCAAGATATTCATAGTTTTGTCACTATTTCTAGGGGCCATAAAATCTCAACTGTAAATGAACCTATTTCTAGAGATAAAAATATAATAGAATAAAATATAAGAGATGAACACAGCAGCAGCCCCAGAACATTTTTAAACAATTGTTTCAGGATGAGAGATAATGAATCACTGTAGCTGTGAAAAAGACATGAGACTCTTTATAAGAATAAATCTGTCAATATTAAGGAATAAAAATGGACATATATATCTCATCTTACGCAGTTAAATATTTGGCATTCTGGCTTATATAATCTTTCTATTTATAAGGTACTGGAGTATTCACCCATCGCAGCTTTGACAAAACTGTCCTGAAGCAATGGAGCTTTTAAAACTTGTAATTGAACTGCTATTACTACTGTAGATAAGTCTCAAAAAGCTTAGGTACCTAAGCAAGAAATAACTTAGAGGTTTCTCTAGATTTTCTTCCTTTACTCAGCACCCAAGAAAAACAAAAATCAATCAATCAAACTAGCCAAAGCAGCATAGCATGGCAGATTGTATTTCTCCCAAAAATGCTCACAATATCTCCCATCCTACAGGATCTTCCACAATGTGATCCTGCCAGCCCACCTCCCCATTCAATCTGGGCTGTCTTTAGAAACTGCAATTAACAGAAAGCGGCAAAAAATTGTTCCATGACTTTAAAAACCACATTGAGGAAACCTCATCACTCCTGTATTGGTCTTTGGGAATGCTTTTTCATCTGCTCTTTCTCAGATCATTACCACTCAGAAACCAGTAATCAAAATTTTCCAAATAAAGTGTGGGCATCAAGGAGCAGACAGAGTCTCACAGTCCAAGATCACAGAAAAATGGTGTTGTATGACACCAGATTTGTTGTTTTGTTACACAATATTAGATAGCTGGAATATTTAGCCTACTTCATATTTTGCATTTAAGCTATACCAATTTCAAAAGTTAGTCTGTTAAGAATCTAATAGATAGGATATATTCTTGCAGTCAAGAATCATGCTACATCTACTATTGATAAAAATCTACCATCCATAGGTTCAAAACTACATCAGCTCTTAGACCAAGTTGGAAATCTAACTTGAGAGTATAATAGGTGGTGTTACAAGGAGTGGCTGCCAAGATAAGGGATCAAGAAGATAAACAAGACAAGGCTTTAGTTTCCAAAATTACCAGGACTGCCTGGATCATGTACCCTTAATTTTATTCAACCTAATTTGAGTCCTAACCTTAGAAATGTGACGTGAGCCTGATCTACAGATGAGGTCAAGTTCCCCTAGCCATAGGATGTAACAGACTGCAGAGGCCAGGGAAAAGGTACTGCTTAAAAGAGACAATTGCTCAGCTGGACAGACCATGGGGACAGTATTTAAAATAATGGATTCTACCTGTCTTTGATACGTTGAGTTGTTGACTTTGGGTTTACTAATCATCATGTACGGAAACTGAGATTCAAAGAGGTTAAGTACCTTAACTGAGTTCTAAAGCAAGAAATTGACAGAAGTTAAGATGAGCAACTATTTATGACTACAAATAACTTGCACCTTCCATCACACCTCACTGCCATAAAATTTAAACTCATATAAGTCGGTTTTTGATTCCTGAAAATTCCCAAATTCCGTATTTCTAATTTTTTTTATAAATATATTCATTCATCTAAGGACTATCTCTCTTCACAGAGAATAGGAAGAAATTATTGAAGCTAATAAATTTCTCTTCTTCCTGTATCCTTCCCAAGGAGTAAGCTACTCCCTTTCTTTTCATAGTCCAGACACAACTTGCCCTTCTGGTTGTTATTAGAACTTTTTTCTTTTTATAAAGCCTCACTTGAATCTGAGTTTTACCTTTCAGGTCCAGTTTATATAAATAAGCCATGTCCTGGGGCAACTTAACAACCTCTCTGAAGTTCAGTTATCTCAGCTCTAAAATAGCATTGAGTGGTGTGCAACTTATAGTAGGCTATGTGATTAAAACACAGTGTGACAGACACATCAACTTTCATTAAATTTTTATTATACTGCCAGAATTTCATGTGTTCCCTTTATCTGTACATATCTTTATCTATTCATTCTCAAGTCTCCATACGTAATTCTATGTAGTTTTTCCTCTAGTAGTTTTGAATTGCAATGTGTTCAAATAGTTCCTCTCTTACAAACTCTTGGATGACACAAGTACCTTTTCCCAAGTTAGTTCCTCTCCCTTCCCCTTCAGTACTCAACGTCTCCTTGATCAGATTTAAGTCAAAGTAGCAGTATTTCTACTCACTCTATCTCCCATAAAATTAACATAACTTTTGATTATCATCATTATACTTGTGTTTTCTTGTTAACTTTAAAAGAAATAGATACCGTTTTAAAGCACTGTGTTCTTCTTTAACATCAAAATGCATAGAAGAGATCAATGCTCCTTGCAAGCAGAAACAAAAAGAACAAAATTCTATTATAGACTAGATCTCTGGCTCAGAATATGACTTGAAACAACAAGACCTCTTGATACTTAATTTTTCTCACCTGAATTATTGGGACAATAATATTTTCCCTTTATAGGTAGGAGGATTAAGGAGACAATGCCTGCAAAGCATTTTGAGTACCTCCAATGAAAGTTGCTCTATTATTCTGATATCTCCTTAAAAGATCGACAAATCAATTCACTAGTATCTATGAGAAGTTTTGAAGATCCACTTTGCCCATTTTTTGTAGCAGAGCTGGTAGAGAAAGAAGACTTTCACATAGAAAAAAGTACAGAGTCAGTGACTTGATGTTACCTGTTGTCATCAAAGCCATGAATGCTGTTAGATCTAAGAAATTTGAATGCAACTGACAGCTTTACAATATTTTAAATATGCATTTACCTAAAAAGAGTAAATAGGCATTTTGCTAGTAAATATCATATTTTTCAATCATCCATGAAAGTATCCTGCATTCTGTAACTATAAAGGAATACATTAAAAAACTGAAGTAATAAAATCTCGAGTCATGCCTGAATGAATGTGGGAATTAAAAGTTACTCATGAGAACCACTCTTGATTCACATCTTTAGGTCTCAAAGAAATGGAGTAACACACTACCTCTGCCAGTTATTTTTTATAACAAAAATTAATAAAGTAGGAATTATATAGAGTTTTAAACTTCAGAATAAATTGTAAAACACCCTTAAAAATAATATACCTATGCAATCTTTTAAAACAATGCTACTGGAATAAATTCTGAGAAAAGCATAACAAAGCATACAAAAATTCAATAATAGCACTTAGGACATCTGAAAACATCAGATACTCTAGTTAAGTTCACAGTTTCTACTTTCAGAGACTTGCCATATATGAAATTTTCATTTTTCAACTATACTTGGTAAACAATTAGTATACACAATGAATGCACTAATTGAGAAAAACAATAAAACTGTGTGAAAGACAAACAAAAATCAATCAGTAGACTTAAAAGAAATAAAATATAATTAATATTTGTGAAAGGGAAACTTGCAATGATCTAGAAATATATAAGATGTTTGGATGCAAAATGAATTATATTCTCTAGGAAATTCAGGAATCAAACCGGGGGGGCGGAAAGTCAATAGCATTATAAATTGATTGCACCAAAGAGAACATCTCAGCCTAGAGATTTGGGAAAATAAATTGTAAAAATCTGACTCAGAGCACCAATGCTAATAGAATCCAGTAAAGACTATTACTAAACTCACATTCTTCCAAAACTACATTTTCCACTGGAAAACTGCTTCAAATTCAAAATTATCAGTGTTACATTTGAAACAGAGAGTATCAGTTGTTCACAGTAATTCCAACATGCAAAACACAGTTGTTTTACAAAGACTCAGTAATGTCTTGATTTGCCCCAGACTGTACAGGGCAGGAAAGAAACCCAGAGTAATCAAATAAGTCAAAGCTGATGTGAAACTCCAAGAATAAGAGTCTAATTCTATAATCGCCACCAAGGCAAAACCCCCACTGATTCCAATTACCTATCTATTGAGAAACACAATTGAAATTTAAGACTATCAAGGCTATGTTCCAGCCTACCCATTCCAGTAACAAGTTGTTACTACACTTGTCTTTTACAGGATAGTGGCAGAACCAAAAGAATTAAGAACTAAATAATAAAACAATGAACTATAGTAATGGTTTTCCAAGCAAGATATCAAAGGACCGGACAATGTGAGGCAGCTCTATATCACATACAGAGATCTCATTTGTATAAAGGAATTTACCTCAAAAATCCTGAAATTCAGGTTCATTAACTGATAACTAGTAGGGGACACTTCCATAGAGGAGCAGTTGCACTGGTCTCAGAATCAGACAATTATAACTACATTCAAATACTTGCTCAGATCTTACTAAAAGTGTGCCATTAGACAAGTAAATATTGAGTCCCAGTTACTTCATTAAATAAAAAAAAATTAACACTGCTTCACAGCATTGTTGTAATGATTAAATGTTTTAATGTATGTCAAGCGATCAGTAGAGAGTAGTAAATGAATAAATTATGTTGACCCCCACCCATCCTAGTAGACACTAAGCAGGGATTAATTTATACATCCCCTAAGTCTCTACCAAAACTAAACAGTATACATTTTAAAGACCTAGAGTGAAAGCAATTTTATAACTCACCATCTCCTGTAGGGTTATCATAGTGATTTACCTTCTTACTGTCAAGATGCTGGTCCCTACTGCTTACCTAACTACAAATTAAGTGACTTTCTTCTTCACCTTATTTAATTACCATCCTCCAGTCTTAATTCCAGGTTTCAAGACAGAGGATGGTTATTCAGAAACTCCTTGCCTTTATAAATTCATTGTTTAAAACTAAACTCTACTACTACCTTTTTAACCTTTTTTTCCCCTCTCTTTGTTCTTTCCTCTAATTGCAAATGCACAATCACATCAAGTTGCTAGTAACGAATGCTGGATTAGTACCAAATCACACGAATTTCACTGTCTCTTTATCTCCACTAGTCTTTCAAATGTTTCCAAAGGTGTTCATGGGCTCTGATTTCCCTGGCTATTAATTTATAAAGTAATTTCATTACTTCCTTAAAAAATAATAAGTTTAAACCCTAAGCCTTGTACTGTCACTGATTTGCTATAATCTTAATGAAAATCCTACTATTATTCATTTCTATACATACAAAAAAAAAATCACATCAAGCAACAAAACCAAGTCAGAGAATAGCAATTCCAGTTGACAAAGCAATGGGTAAGCACAAGAGAATCTGTTCTCTCCAAAGACTATTGGAGATAGTCATGTAATGTTTTATAAAATGTTGGTTTTAATACTTGAAACTTGACACTAAAATGATTTTTCAGATTCTGAAACTTTCCTTCAGCATGTATCACAAGATATGACCATAAAAGCTTAGAATCTATTTGTAGAAAGAAGTAAAATAAAAAACATAAAAGGTTTTAATCCTAAAATGGTACATGTAGAAATGGACACTACTAATATTATAGCCCAAAAAATTCTAAAGAGAAATTGTTTTTAAAAGATTTACTCTGTGTCAGTCATCGGAACTGGCACATAGCTTATTCCATTTTTTATCTCAATTGCCCAATGAATTAAATATAATTATATGATATTTCAGAGAAATTAAGACCTAATTAAAAAATAACTATGAATAGCCACTGAGTTTTGCTACTGGGATGTATACCCAAGTATGCATGACAAGGACAACATTTTTTTGTATTTTACAATATAAAAAGTTGTGGAAGACTGAGATGCTTATGTTCTTTCCCTGTTCAAGTCCCAAAAGAAAATTTTAAGCTTAGATGCATGTATTAATTATGATAGACAAATTCGGAGCAAGTGATTTACTATATTCGTATGCATTTTCTCTTTTGTAAGCAGTTTCATAGACTGTTCATGAGACATAAAATGGGAGCCTAGATGTACCAAGGTGTCGGAGAAGTCAAGATGCATTTTTTCAATGTGTTTTCAAAGAAAAAATACATCATGACTTTTTCGACAACCTAATAATTTCAATCTTTCTATTAGACATGTTTAAAAAAGAAAAAGGAAACTGGTAAAATTAATTCTCATAATATTTCACTCAATACATCTGACATATTATTCCCATATACAGTCTATATAAAATTATTAATGAGGCAAAGACATTCTTTGCATATTAAATAAAGCTAGTGTGTATTTTATACTAACATTTGGACAAGCCATTTTCAGTGCTCGATCACGTGTGTCTAGTGACTAACATATTACACAGAACAGCTTTAGATGACTTGTAAGTCCTCTTCTACCCTAAAAGTCCAGAAACTTATCCTTCTATACTTTGTAAAACATACACATAGGCTGAAAAAAATTGCAAAGCCTTAGGTGTAGAATTATCTTGGAACCAGAGTAGCACTGACATGTAAGTGTAGTTAATAGCTTCACTGAGTCTTTTTTATTATTAATTATGAAATAACATATAAGGAAAATGTACATTAAAAAAATGAATGCAATCTTCGAAATAATTGTATATTGAAGATCCCCATATAACCACCATGATGTCAAGAAACAGAACCTACCCAACCATCATTTCATAACCAACCACCCATACTATGCCTTTATCAACACATATTTCTTCCTCTTTAAAAGTAAATGCAATCCTGGGGCCTCCCCAGTGGCGCAGCGGTTAAGCCTGCACTGTGGAGCTGTCGGCAGCAGCGACACGAGTTCAACGCCCGGCCGGGGAGAATCCCACATGGTGCGGCAGACCTCTCCTGCCTTGCTCGCTGCTCCCCTCAGCAGTGTATTTCTGATCTGCCTGTTCTGCTACCCACTCCGTCTGTGGTGAACCCTCTCGCCGCCCCACGCCTCTGGCCTGTACCCCAGCTTGTATGTATAAATAAAAAAAAAAAAAGTCAATGCAATCCTGGTATTTGAAATCATTATTTCCTTAGTTTTCTTTAGTTTTATCACCTACATATGCACCTTCCAAACAATATACAATAGCTCAGTTTTTCAGTTTGCTCATTTAATAAGTGGAATCATGCAGTTTTCATTATTTTAAGAATTATAACATCTGCTCAAAACTATCTCTGTGAGAGTCATATATTTTTAGATACAGCTTATTCATTTTCATGACTAAATTAGATCACTGTGTGACTATTTTCCTTTTATTGTTGACTTATATTCAAGTTCTTTCTGGATATTATAAATGATTCTGCTATGAATATTTTTGCTCATGTGTCTTGAAGGTTGAATGTCCAAAAGTATCTAAGACTACACTTAGGAATTGGCCCTGGAGCACAAGAGAGTCCCATCATCAGCTTTACTAGAGAATGCCTAACCTTTCAGAGTTGGTAGATAAATTCACATTCCACCATGAGTTCTACCACATCTTTACCGATGACTTATATTGTCATGGTGTACCTATAGGACAGAATATTTGCATCAACTTGTGCCTTTTCTCAAGAATGTGAAATAGGAGGCAAGTAGCCACAGACCTGGACACAACTGATTACTTCTCCAGGTGGCGACTGAGTGTTAGATAAAAATGCAAGTTATTATTTAGTGACATATCTAATAACCCTATAAAATTTATTGATCATAATATTGTATCTCTTGATTGTTCCATACAGAATCATGTCATCTGTAAACATTGGCAACTTTCTTTTTTGTGTTTTGTCTCTTCCTGTCTTACATCATTGAGTAGGGCTTCTAGTGTAACGGTGAAGAGGTGTAGTGGACAGTCAGCCAACATCATTGTCTGATTTTTGATCCAAAAGAGAAAATACTCAATATTTCATCACAAAGTATAATGTTTGCAAATAACTTTTCAACATGTTAAGTATTCTGATCCTAGTTTGCTAAGAAATTTTGTCATGAATTAGATTAACTTTGATTAAACATTCTTCTGCCCCTATGGAAGTGATCCTATGTTTTCTTTCATTGTGCTGGCTTACATTGATTAATTTTCTAATGTTCAACAAATCTCACATTTCTAGAATAAATTCTACTTTGCATGGACAAATTTTAGGTTTCTTACTTTTTAAAGGATTTTTGCATCAACGCTTATGGATGCGAAACCTCTATAATTTTCCCTTTTATAATAGCTATGTCAAACTTTGATATTAAAGTTAATACTGGCCTGAGAATAACATGGAAAGTGTTCCTTCTCTGATATTGAATTTAAAAAATTGTATAAATGTTACTTCCTCTTTTTACTATTTGATAGACCATGATAGGATTCAACAGTAAAAGCCAGCTTTACCCAGAATTTTCTTTATAGAACTATTTTAATATATTCATTCTATTTAATAGATATGACTACTCTTTTTTTCTATTAACTCATTTGTAAACACTAGAAAGTTTATTTTTCTAGGAATTTGTATATTTTACTAAACTATTAAAACCATTAGCATATCAATAAAATACTCATTTTTTAAGACACATATCTGTGGTGACACTGTTTATGTTATATATGAATTTGTACATTCTCATTTGATTCACTGATTAATCTCACCATATATTTGTAAATTTTATTTTCAGAAAATTAACTTGTAGCTTTGTTGATCACTTCTTTTTGAATTGTTTCATAGGTTTTTTTCTTTTTTTTTTTTTTTTAATTTCCACCCACTTCCGGGCACAGGCAAAGACTTAAAATAACACCTTTAGTCTCCTCCCATTAAATGTTTTCACTACCAATTACTTTATTTCTATTTTAAATCCTATCATACATTTCCACTACTATTATAAATAAATAATATTACTTTATATGTACCTAGATATTTATCACCTTTTTTCTTGTAATTCCTCTTTCTTACCAGACCTGCCATCTGGGATCATTTTCTTTCAGCCTAAATGACATCTGTATTAAAAATTTAGGCCAAATTTTGTTGCAATAGCAGATGATTCCAAAATCTTATTGGCTTGCAACAATGAAGGTTTCCTTTTCTTTCACATTTATGTCCATAATAAATCACCTATAGTTCTACTCAAGGTGCTCTTCATTTCAGAATCAAGGCTGGAGGAACAATCCCTAAGTAGGTCAATAGTTTTCAAACTTGTGCTCAGAATTGTTATATGTCACTACCACTCATATTGCATTGGCTTATAAATTATATAGTCAAATCTGATGTTCTGTCACCAATGAGATCTACTCTACCAATTTTTTTGGTCTTTCCATTAGATAGAGTCTGCTAATGACCCTCAGTATTAACTTGCCTAAAAGATGATTTCCCCTCACTAATGTTCCCTGAGGGTACAATTTCCTCTTATTTTTCATTTCAGTACAGTAATATCATTGTACTTTCTTTGGACTTTGTAATCATTAAGAAGTTAGCTAACAGTCTAACTAGCAGCACTTTAAACATCATCTTTTATTTTTGATTTGCTGGTTGCTTTTGAATTCTTATAATGGGTATACTACAATTTCTCTATGGTATATTCAGGTGTATATTCCTTTCTAGTTATTATACTTAACATTTATTGGGCATCTTGAATCCACAACTGATATAGTTTTTCCACTCTGTAAATTGTGAATCCCTCATCTTCTCAAATACTTCTTTCTCTCCTGACTTCTGGAACTCCAATTAGACATATATTATACCTTATATACAGAACTTTCTCTTTCTGTCCTTGTGACTTTTAAAGTTATTCTGACTAATCTTATGCATAATTATTCTGATTGATTCATTGAGTTTTTTAATTCAAGTTATTGGATTTCTCATGTCTAAACTTTATTTTGTTCTCTCTCAGATCTCCTAAAGTATTTTTAGTGTGCTCTAATTTCAAGTGCTTTTTATTTCTTTAAGCATTATTACCATCATTGTTTTATAACTTGCTAGTTTTTTTGGGGGGGAGGGTTGTCAGCTGGTTCTTGTTTCCAGAGTCATTAGCAGACTCTATCTAATGGAAAGACCAAAAAATGGTAAAGTAAATATCACTGGTGACAGACGGTTTTCTGACTCTAACATGAACTCATGTCTCAGTGACATCAGTTGGTGCCTTGTTTCCATATATGATTAGTCGTTATTTTCAATAAATACCATTGAATCATTGTCCTCAGAAAAAAAATTATAAATACTCTTTGAGGAAAAGATGAAGATATCTCTCTGCAGCTCCCTAAATATACCCCCTGTCCAGAAGCAATGAGACTTGGGGGAATCACCAACCTATTAAACTTGGGTTTCAAATACACATGCGATTCAAACCGCAGTTGTAACTCCTCTGAGAGTTGCTTCTTCTGATTTGGTCAGCATGACAATGACTCCATACAGACTCATGGAACTGGAAGAATGGAGCCAGTTTACTTCTAATTTATCCTATGCCCCAGAGTTCCCAAACTTTCCAGTACAAAGAGTTGCTTTCTATTAGGCTCTCCACCCTAAGCAGGTCCTGGGCTTATTCTCTGTCCACTATAACCTGCTTTCACTTGAATTTAACTCATTTGGTCAACACCCTGCGAGGAATGGGATTCGGTGATCTTCTTAACCTCTCTCGTCCAGCTTTTATTTACAATATAAGGAGGTAGATCTTTACCTTTAGATCGCTGATGCTTTTAAAAAGACATTTTTTTCTTTCATGAAGCATTTTTAGTGACTCATTTTCTGATGCTAATGTTGGTGAAAATAATCTATTGTGTGCTTTCCAGAAAGGGAAGACCCAAAAGCCATCTTTAAAGATCCTGGCAAACTTCATTGACATTTTGCGGCTCATTTATTAGTGAATTGTGAACAGAAATATTTTCTGTCTCCCACCTTCACTTTACACGTTGAATCTTCTTCTATGCTGGATGTAAGCTCTACTAGGACTCATACTTTGTACATGCAGCCCTGGATAACAATAGAGTTGACATTTAGCAGGGAACTGAATGTAAGGATGTACATGATGATTTTTAGTGATAGTCACACCTGAAACTTATATAACAATGTTTCTTGTATAAGAAAATAAAATAAACCTCAATTAGCATTAAATTTTCTCACTTCTTTCCACCCACCCTCACTAACTCTAGCCAGAGCTGGCCTGAAACCTGCTATACTGAGAGCGATCTCTGCTATTCTATTTTACTCTAGTCATTTTCTTTTCTGTTTGATTCTTTTACTATTCTACTCTGCTGTGCTCTTCTATATGCAACTTCTCCTCCAACAATGCCTGCTAAGTAATCTCTTTCTAGTATCAAGGTCCTGTGTGGCAGATAAGGATAAAGGTGTATGAATTAGGGAACAATAATACTTCAGTGTTTCTGAGTCTGAGAAATGATGAAAGATGATTCTTATGGAGTACTCTGTGGACTCAGTGGATGGCCCTTAACAAGGCACAAGGAAGATGTCTTCTTTAACCCCTGGCTACGTGGGGGTATACTTCCAGACTCTTTCCTCTGAGAATGACTATCAGGTGATTCCACCACAGTTTTCGCCTGTGCAGATCCAGTCCACCTCCCCTAACCTGACAAACTTTGAAAGTTCAGGTCAATCAAAACATACCTGCACTCTGTCAGCTTCACCAAAAAGCAATTTGTCAACTTTTTACTACCTCCAATGTTCTCAGGCTGGAGTCAGGCCTCAGTCTTACATCTATGTTAGCTTTTCTCACATGTATGTCCACATCTAAAGTTCTAAGTTATCAACATGCACCTGTATGTTCATTGCGGCACTGTTCACAATAGCAAAGGTATGGAAGCAACCCAGATGTCCAAAAATAGATGACTGGATCAAGGAGATGTGGTACATATACACAATGGAATACTATTCAAATTCAAAGAAGATAAACACATGCAATTTGCAGCGACATGGATGGAATTAGAGGGGATCATACTCAGCGAAACAAACCAGAAAGAAAGAGAAGAATATCGAATGGTTTCACTTATAACAGGACTATAAGGAAACCAAATAGGAGAGAGACACTTAGCGGGGGGGGTGGGGGGGGGAAGGGGACTGGGGGGAGAGGAGGG